>JAQJVL010001918.1:0-135478 GCA_035578905.1 Stictocephala bisonia | reverse complement strand
CTTTTTGAAGTCACTGCTATTTTTCTGTCATATTATGAGGATGATCCACAAGGAGTCAGAAGAAAATCTTAAATGAGAGCATAGGTCGAGTAGTACATAAAATTAAAGGTCTTTAATAGTAGACAATAAACCCAGAACTTTGAACTCAAAAGGTTCGCTTTTAAGAAAATGACGCTGGTTTAAATTTACAATGAAGGTCCTGTTCTAGACGGTTTTAGTTTCTTTCTTTCTTAGCTTCTTTAGAAAGAAAGAATTCTTTCTTAGCTTGAGTTAGAAAAGTTAAATTTTGTAAATAATCCTTATGGACGTAAGAAATAGGTTTTTAGGGTAGTTGGTGACTCTTCACTTCCAATGGATGATGGTCCACAAGGAGTTCAACAAAAATATTAATAGTTTTTTAATTAGCATAATACGTGTTGGTACATATACAGTACAAGTGAACGTCACACAATACAAATTTATTACAATACAAGTACAAAAGGCACAAATATATTACAATATAAGTACAAAATGCACAAGTATTATGGTGATCAATTTCGGTGAACCACCCTCACCTTCCTCAGACCAGAGGGATTCACAAAAGAATGGAAAATGGTGTTCAACAACTCAATTTATAGGCCTATGACCACGTGACCCTATTGGTTATAAATGTCAAAATGGCGGTTGCTGTGATATTATTGGCTAATTCCTATTGGCTTTTACTTCTGTTCCTTTAATCGCTGAAAATACATTATTAAAAACTATTTCGGTATCAAAATTAACCTGTTCATTCTTTAGTTTATCACGATCCTTACAGTTTTCTTTAAAAATAAATAACTCTTCCCAAGCATTCATAATCCTACCCTTCTTACAAACTTTTAGAATACCTACATTTTCATCAATTTCATTCAAACTGTGGGTACAATTCAGAAGGTGTTTAGCTACATTAGATCTTTCAGGTTTCTTATTTTTAAAAGCAGAGACATGGGTTTTTATATCTTACGCTAAAATTTACAGTCTGACATATGTAAAACATATTACAATCATTACAGTTAATCCTATGTACTAAAATCACTCTTAGCTTGTTTATTATTAACAACTTTACTTACTAGTACACAAGGACTTGCAGACCTTACAAATTATAAGTAAAAAGTTATCATTGCAATGTAATCACAATTGCTCAGAATCTACTGGTGGCCAGAGAAACGAGATTTAGTGGCTACCAGTACTTGCTACACATACAAAAATTCGATTGGCCAGTACAGGCTACAATTATTTTCCTCCTTCACCACACAAGTACAGTTACAGTTTATCACTGCACAAGGCACAGTTGTTGACCAAATATCTACTCGTTTACCAACCAATTACCAATGGTCTTAAAGTTCTTCTTTGTTGTGGGCATGACTTTTATACTTGAGCTTTGTTTTGGGTATATTTTTCATAGTTTAAAAACCATTTCATTTACTATTACACTTCAAAACTAACTATTAAAGGCTTTAATTTTTTAACTATTTGCATTTTTGCACGTCACCAGACTCCCTATTTCTTTATAAGAGGTTTTGCAAAGATTACTTTTTAACATAATTTACTTGTATAGTTTATATTTTACTATATAACTAATGGGAAAATAACTCAGCTTAACCTGTTACAGATATGAAACCATCCTTTCTAACACTTTATCCAAAAGACAAATATTATATTTTCCTTCAAAAGCTGTATCAGTTTGGTTAAGAGTATGATCTTATCTCATGATAAGGTAAACTTAGATAAAGTTGGTGCTGCAACAAAATAATGATGTTTTAAACAGAGTAAACGACAGCAGACTACCACTGCTATTTAAGCTACACATTTACTCATAGTGTTAAGTGGATGATATAAAAAACGGTGAATCAAATATATTATTTCAATTACTTCATTATAGAGATAAGTAACAATGTTCCAAAGATAACCTCCTTTCATGACTCTCTAACATTGTGTTTGAAAATCCAATATGTAGATTTTGTTTTAAATACATTAGATTAATTTTTACACATTTCTGAATATTTAAGAAAAATTTAAGCATTTTAAGTTTTATTTAGCCTTGGTGGTAAGTAAGCTGCTAAACATTCTTTATTTGATGGTACAAACTACGTTTTATATGTGAGTAATAAAGAAGAAAATATTTTAATTTTTAGTTCTTTTGATAGTAATTTATAACTACAACGTGAACTAATATTTTTCATTCCATTGTGTGTGTGTGAACTTTTCTCGAAATTTTCGACTCGTTTCACATACTTTCAATATATTCATACCATTTCATAAAAAAGTCTTGGTCATTGTAAAATAATTTTCAAATCATAGTAACTTTTATTATATTTCTTGGTTGGTTCATTTTGAAACAAAGTTCTTACATTCTTACATATAAGACGCCGACACAACGTTGTGCATATTTTAAGGCGAATATGAATGGTTTTATGAGTGTAGGATGAGTGTGGATGAGTGTAGTCTGGTTACTAACTGAGTTCAACTGTTCCTCAGAAAGGGCAATTTATTAATAGCCCAACAGCCAGGGCAACTAAGGGACCTACAGCTTTACATGGAATCCGAACCACGTAGTGCTGGTCTGATTTTCAGCTAATTGACAAGCCTGATACTCAGTTATCTCCCCCACATAACATCCGCACAATGATTACCACCCAACATGGACACCCCAGACTTCTCTAGTAGTGTCCACGCCGATAGCAAACCATTAAGCGGACGCCATGTCGGTATTAAGAGGACTGAGCATACAACCTATCGCCTACAATCTCCCAAATACTTTGTCCCCATGTAGCTGGGTTACAGCACTGCGCCACCAGTGCCGACATTTACTTTGTTACTTGCCTTATAAGTATAAGTAAATTACAATTCTTTGATTATTCACATATTTATCTTCCAAAATTACAGAAACAGGTCAAATCTCACCATTAAATGTATAAAAGACCTTAAAAACTTGAATCTTCATTTTCCGGTGACAACCGCGTCAAGGTACTATCTACAATATTTACAAGATAACCAGACGTTTCGCCCATACTGTGATGTGGCATCCTCAGTGGTTTTTCTGAGTGTGAAATCGGCGAATGATCTTTCAGCCTTTATAACAGGTAGTGGGGTGGGGACTGGTTTGGCAGGTATGCTGGAGAAGGAGGCAGAGGCCTACTTGACCTACGGTGATTGGCCTAAGAAATTCAATATGGTTAACTCTTCCATTTTATTTCAATTGACCTAAAATGGGTTCCCATCTCTTTGGAAGCCGTATACTATCATCCTTTATTAAAATTATTTCTTCTTTTATATATTTCTATAGCTTCCCTTACTATTCTTGGCAATGCAGAATATTGGCAAGGACTTTAGTTTTGTCAAATAATAAAAAGAGTTTTTCCAAACCAGTTCACACCCCACCACTTGTTATAAAAGCTGAAAGGTCATTCGCCACTGTACGTGTATGGGTGGGTGGGTGGTTCAATGCCACTGGACGTGTATGGGCCGGCGGGTGGGTCAATACCACAGTACGTATATGGGTGGGCAGGTGGGTCAATACCACAGTACGTGTAAGGGTGGACAGGTGGGTCATATTCTTTTGTGAATCCCTCTCGTCTGAATCACCAATGTATGTGTATGGGTGGGCAGGCGGGTCATTACCACTATACGTGTATGGGTGGGCGGGCGGGTCATCACCAGTGTACGTGTACGGGTTGGCGGTCAATACCACTGTACGTGTATGGGTGGTCGGGTGGGTCAATACCACTGTATGTGTATATGTGGGCAGGTGGGTCAATACCACAATACGTGTATAGGTGGGTTGGTAAGCCCAGTCAATACGACTGTTTTGTCAAAACAATATGAGATAATATTTCATTTGATATGTATATATCTCCTTAGATCAGGAGACATTCAGGCAGCAGCTGGGTTCCTTTGGTAAAGTAAAGGGCATAAAGTAAACGCACCTTTACATTTATGTAATATAGAACCTTGGTAATTTGTTGGCTTTCCAGAGAAACGTCCAAATTCAATTGAAAGCATGTTTATTTGACGTTATTGACATTACTACCAACTGTCCATAGATTTGAACAAGAAAATTTCAGTCTCAGAGAAACCACTGAGGATGCCACATCACAGTATGGGTGAAACGTCTGGTTATCTTGTAAATATTGTAGATAGTACCTTGACGCGGTTGTCACCGGAAAATGTAGATTCTAGTTATGACACCGGCCGCTTAAGCCTAAGTTCTAAGACCTTAAAAACCTTATATATAAATATTTTGTTTTTTGAAAGTTTTAAAATCGATTACCTTAAAACAAGAAGTGACACAAAAGCATACAAAACCAAAGAATAGCTCAAGCATTGCAAACATAGTTTGAAAACACATATCATAAACAAATGATCCTCTTTAAAAAAATTTCTGAAAAAAAGGCTGAAATTGAAATTAATTGTACTGTATTTCCAAAATTCAGTACATAGAATTACTCAGTTAGAGAATACAAGTGACTAAATAACTAAAATAAAATAATACATTGAAATTACAATTTCTAATAAACTAAGAATGCATTACAATAACTGTGCAATTCCTACATAATAATAACATGTCGTGAAAATTATTAAATAGGCGAACATCCTGTGCGTAAGCTAGAGCTGCATACAGAAAAAACAAAATAAAAGAAAAAAATATATTTTCATTCAGTAAATGATGAAAGAAAAAATAAAATGTAGTTTGGTGTTCCTAAAAGATTGACAACTAGAAACAAGCAAAGACCTTATAAATGTTGTAAGACTGGCAATTATTAATAATTTCAGTTTGAAATGGCATGTGGAGTGGAGAGGCGGATGAAAGACCAAGGGTATAGGTCAGGCCCGAACATGTTCCGACAAGATTAGGGTCTCGGCCTCCTCAAGTCCAACATCCAATAAAAGATTGTTAACTTTATGTTTAAATACTGAAATTAAGTTTCATTGCAATAAATCCAAGTTTTTGAAGTGCTTATTTATATTTCTAAACAAAACATTTGAAATATAAAATGAATTTGTTTTATAAAAAGCTTCCTCTAATCAAAAAATATCTACCCCGACATTTCTTTCGTGTGTGGTATTATAAGAGTTTGAAGTAGCTGAAAAGATTTTGTGGATATGTTTGTAAATATGAATTAAAAGATGCTTTATGTACAACTGGCGTAAGGAAAGAAGAGATGTTCCATGAATGTCCAAGAGTGTCAGTAGGATATCTCTTAGCTTACTTTAGCTGTGCTTTTAATACATTTTGTTGGGTGATAGAATGAGGTCCCATTGCTGATTTTGTTGTGCCTCCCCATGCAATGTTCCCAAAAGACAATAGTGACTGAACGTAAGTGAAATATGCGGTCCTTAAATCCTTTTCTCCAAAATATCACCTAATCTTCTAAAAGCATAAGTATATTTTATAATTTTTGTTTGAATATAAGTTATATGATCAGTCCATTTTAGGCAGTTGTCAAAAATAAAACCTAGATATTTGTAATAAGTTACACACTCAATACTTTTACAATCACATGATAAATTAAAATAATTACCACATTGATGAACTTTCAAATCATTAAAATTATAGTCTGGAATAAAACTCAATTATATGGGCAAAAATTTGGTTTTAAAAACATTTAATGAAAGAACATTATGATCAAACTACCTTTTCAAATTCATCAAATTGCTCATTGCTTTTGTTTGAACTTCAAGCCAACTTTTTCCAGACTGAAATAGCAGGCTGTCATCTGCAAAAATAAACAATTACCCGTTTAATTGAAGTTTCTAAATATTATTTACATAAATTACAAATAAAATAGGCCCTAAAGTGCTGCCCAGAATCTCATCATTTCAATCTGGTAAGGGCTGCTATTCCTTCCACAAATGGACACTATCTGTCTCCTTCCACTCAAATAACTCCGGAACCATGATAGCGTGAATATGGGATGATTGAGTAAAATTATGTAAGCATTTTTAGCTAGATTATTTTATTTTATTGATCACATTACATCATTCAAATTCCTGGCTTTCAAGTACCGTCAATGAGTTGGGTGCAATCCATTGCACCATATTTTTACGACGTGTCAAGCATGTTATAATGATTTAAAAGTAGACAAAAAAGTCTTATGACATAATAAGCATGTTCTGTTCTTCAATAATGTTCACATTAATTTTGCAAAGAAGTCTACTTGTAGATACGATCTTGCTCATATTAACAAACATACCAACTCATCGTTCTCAACATTCAGAATCACAACCAATAACAAAACCAAAGAGCCAGACTGTAAAGAACTCTCAGAACAATCTGATGATTTACAAACAATCTTTTACAGAAAAATTTTTTATGAGAGTATTGAGAAACATGTTGTCCAAGAATCTACAAGTAAAAATTGAGATCACACTTTAAAATGGATTTGAGTCAAAATGTGAATGATTGTTTTCACCAGTTTTTCCGGACTTTATTGGGAAGAGCGCTAAGTTCACAATTTGGACAATCAAAGTAAAGTCGGAAAAGTTTTCAACCTGGCTAGCAAAAGGGTTAAAAATATCAATAGTGAATAAAAGGGAAATATCCTGAAAAGTCAAATTCTCCAGGATCAAATTATTTTACATTACTTTTAACTCCTATAGAAAAGGTTTGTAAAGAATTTGTAAAAGACTCAAGGGTTATACTTTAGCCAATGGAGAATGTAATACATGGGACACTTTCAGATACTATTGAAAAGGAAAATAGTGGAAAATTGGTCAAATAGAATTTTTAGGTGATAGGACAGAAACACTGACAATCATGTGATGGAAAAAATTGTTTCAATATTTTATCTGATGTGTGGCACAGTGCCACAGCCCCAATAATACTATCCTAAATCTCCAAAAATCTATTTTCTTAAACCAAACAAATGGATTCTGGGGAGGCAGGGTTCTGGGACAACAATCTTATGGTGGGGTGAGCTATCATAAAATCTACTGAGATTTAGTTGGCTGGTGATTCATATCCTTTGGTTGTATGTACTAATAAGATTTCTTCTATTTCCCTGCAAATTTAAATATACCAGAAGCAAGTCTATCTTGAAAAATCATGTCATCTTCTTATAAGAAATTGATGTCTAATATTTCTAGTTGTCTAAGGTTTCATCTCTTGTTAACCTCTTTCCTCAGACAGTGGCATATTTGTGATGTATTCCACATCTCTGTTGAGTCAGCTTTAATGGATTTCACTAACGGTGTGTTGGATCTCCAAGAACTATAGTTGTTCAGATCCCTTTAAATCACTTTTTCTTCTATAAACATTGTGGAATTTGAGGGTCAGTGGCGTATTTAGGGGGGGCTTAAGGGGCTGTAGCCCAGGGCGGCAGAATTTAGGGGGCGGCAAAGGAGTTGGAAGTTACCAGACATGTAATGGTATTTTGAGAATATTTGAAAATTAAGGGCGTCAATGTCAAGTACAAAGTACTGTTCTTTACAAAATATTATCAAGTTACGGCTGTCATCTAACTGTGTTACGAATGTATGTATAGAGCGAGAGCGGCAGAAGTTGTGTACTTTTGTTGATAGGCGGGTCCGGGGAAGAGGGGTAGAGGAAGAGGTATGTATGTCTGATGTTCGCCGCCAACTCGCGCCCCTAGCTTAGCTTGCATACTTACAACTCATATATTACTTGATTTATTATTGTAAATTGTTCTTATTTCTTTCAACAATTCTACTAAATTAGTCATATTACAACATTTGTAAACTAAAAAACACCACTAACATTTCATTTAATAACACGATTAAAATAAATTGGTTTTAACTTATAGTGTTCAGCTTATGTTGATACCTACTACCTATTAAGTTTTTAGTACAACATTAGCTATGATACAAACAAAGGGGGGGGCAGATAGCCGCTATATCCCCTAGGCGGCAAAATGTGAAATACGCCACTGGGTGGGGGGGGGGGGGCGGCAAATTGTGTCTAGCCCAGGGGCGGCAAATCTTCAAATACGCCTCTGTTGAGGGTGTAGCTCTAAAATGGACCCGATCCTTCCTGCAATCTTAAAACAAACTGTAATCATTATTGAAACTCAAACTTGGTTTTATTTATTTTTTTTTTTGTTTAGTTAATATTTAAAATTAAATTATTTTAAGTGTTACATTCTGTAATTACAATTATACACAGATGCTGTATTGATCATGATTATAAGAAATGACAAAGCTGTACTTGTTTGGGTTTATTGACAGCCTTTGAGGATTATGGCACCAGGTCTTGATTCCAGGCAAATGATTCATCATTAACACGCTGATCTATCTATGTTAATATGAAATTGCCTCATATATGGGCAAATATGAGCAGCAAATGAGTGCAGATGAACAAGTCATTTTTACTAACTAAAGTTGACTGTTCGTTAAAAAGAGCCAATTATTAATAACCCAATAGCCAGAGCATCTAAAGGTCTAACAGCTTTACATGGAATTTGAACCATGTAGTATTGGTCTGATTTTCAGCTAATTGACAAGTTTGATACTCAGTTCTCTTTCCTACACAACATCAGGACCCTGACCACCACCCAACATGGACACCCCAGAACTCTGGAGTAGTGGCCATGTCAATAGCAACCACTGAGCAGACGCTGTCAATATTAAGATGACCGAATATAGAAACTATCACCTACAATTTCCACAACACTTTGTCCCCAAGTAGCTAGATTACAGCACTACATCACTAGTACAGACTGTCTTGATTGATGTGTGAGCCTTCTAGAAACTCATGTTCATTTTGCATTAGCCATTTTAGGATATTGTTTACACACACATAAAACATTAAAGCATAAAAGAATATTGTTAGAAGATTTTTGACAAATTTATTTCATGCACAGAAAGAATTTTACATCTCATCTTTTTAAACAGTCCCATCTTTACATCTGCACAGTGTTAGTATCACATTTTAAAATATTTCATTACTAAAAAATATTCTTAAATATGATAAAAATACAACTTACATTAACATTTCTTATTCTGATATTATATTTACAACAAACTGCGATGAAAATGGACATATATTAACAGGATGGTAGTTTTAGAAAGGCGCTTATAACATTTTTGGAAATAAATTATTTTATTGTACTGACTAATATCATAGTCTACAATATACAGTTTCGGCACTTCCATTGCAGCGCTGGAAACTAGTGCTCCAAGTAGCCAGCAAACACAACTACCCTGCATTACCATTGTATTGATTGTATCTTGCAAAGAAGTGGAATAATAACAATAGAAAAAGTGGATGACAGATTAATTATTAATCATTCAGTCACTTGACATTTACTGACTGACAGCTGTGGATGTAAACAGTGCAGAGATTCGTACTGCTGCTGGCTGGCCGCTAGGATTGTTAGTATGGTGTTTGTCACCAATATCTAACGGAATATTATATTGTTAGACTGTGCCAATATTTAGGAAACTAAACTTATTTTAAAGTAATGGTTTTAGTTCAGTACAAGATTGACAACACTCATTATTTTATCCCTATCATCAATTGAGCTTGTTAATAAAAATCAGTTTGATTTCAACTTTGTATAAATTTGGAAAATTGTTATAAAATAACAAAAGCATTGGAATTAGCGCTAGAGTAATTTATTTTTCAATTTTCGTTTCAGAAAATGTTGAATAAATTTCAAATAACACCACGAAGGTGGTGGTATGCGGATCCACCCAAATTCGAGCAGAAACTAATTCAACCAGCTCCTCTTGTGTTCTTCACTCACACTGGGACAGACGTTAGTTTTTCTTTCAACGTCGTTATTCAGGAACTTAGAAGGATTCAGCAAAAGCAAATGAACCGAGGAGCTGTCGATATCACTTACAAGTAACCAATCACATGTAGTTAATTTAAGACTATAATAACTATTATGATCAATGATAATTAATTTAACTATCCTCATTCTCATCAAATAATACTGATGTAAAAATTAGAAACTGGCATTTCATTTTTATGTATTCTAATGTTTCTCTTGTTTTTTGGGCACATCAGTGAAATATTGCTAGCCATAGATAAATCTAACAACCCACACTACAAATGTAGAGTTGGGGTCTGTGAGACCTCAAAGCAACTATTTAAAGAATTTGTTTACCCCCTCCTAGCCTCTAGCACTCCTGACCTCAATTCAGGGTGTCATGGATTCATACTCCAGAAGGTCCAACTAAATTTATCTCGATGGATTTGGACCATTATCCCATAACAAAATTAAAATCTTAGGGCCTCTTGCTAACTTTTGTAGATTAAATTAAAAATGCAACTGGCGTAAATATACTCAAAAAAGGAAAAGTTAAAAATACTAATGGCATGGAAATGATAAAAAGAGAAATGTGAATGTTGATAGTTGAAGACCTATGTACTTAGAGCTACCCTTGTTTTATCTTAAAAATAAACTATGATAACAGTAAGATATATTTGGTCATACTGTAATTATGTGCTGGCACAAATCACAATATCTGCCATCACTCAGTAAATATTAGTGATTCACAGAGAAATCCAATCCAATAGTGCGCCGAATGGGTGTTGAGTTAGAAGCTTTGCACATCAAGCAGTTAGTTCTCCAGTTTGCCGTGTGGATGGCAGGGCTAGAACTGTTGCCTGTCCCTTCCTCATCCCCCTTTAAATCCTCAAGGATAATTGTAGTAACTATTAATACATTGGATGGACATTAGTTGTAATCTGTTTTGAACTGCCACTGAGCCACTCACTGCGTCTATAAGAAAGCAACATATGTTTCTTTTTCCTCTGTGAAGCAAACTTTTAAACAATTCAAAATAGCATAAAATTATATATATATTACATTTAGGTTGTATGTATACCCTTTTGTAGGTTGTGTATATCATGTGTCTGTGTATTCATGAGTTTGCTTAAAATATATTAAAATGTAATACATTGAGTAGTTAGATGTTGCTTAGTAGAGAAGCTGTCCGAGACACCTTCAACTGTGTAGCCCTTCATCTAGTGATAGATAGAGAGCACTCCAAAAAATGAAACAATTGTGAGTTCAAAGAAAGACCAAATCATCAAAACTGCATTAAGTATGGCGGATAGCAAAGAAAATAGCCTTTTCAACTGAAGCAGTTGAATAATAAATGATAAACAGTCTAGGTTAAATACAAATGAGAGTAAAATGTTCACAAAGTTACTAGAAGTATTTATTTTTCAGTTGTAACTTTGGCCAAATTAGTTAACTAAATTTCACTCATTAAATGCAGAATTTATAGTGCTCGTTAGCTATTGTTAGATTATTTGATTTTTGTTTGGATACATATTTTTTAGTTAAAGCAAACAAACAAAGAATTATGATTTGAGTTAGTTGTTATTGTGAATTATTGAAATTATTGACTTCATATCTCCTATCCATCTTTAACTTTTAAAATCAATTAAAATATGTTATTAAGACTAGTTATGCAGCTCTTGTGACTGTCATCTAGTCTATTTTGAAATAAAATTGTACTCTAAAAACTATCAAGTTTAAAATGTAGACTTTTTTATACTATTTTTCATTCAGCCAATTATTTTATCATGACTTTGTGATGGGGGACCTGAACTCTGACTTACTTGGACCTGATACTCATGATCAAACATACTTAATTACTATGTTACATTCCTGTAACATGACAATACTAGAACTGAATGCTACTCAGTTGTAACGTACTAACCATCTTTGTATTGTACCAACCAATCTTTTTGATGACCACGCTCCAATGATTAAAAAGCGAGCTACTAAAGGACCAGCTCCTTGGTTACTGACCATATTCCCCATTCGCAAAAACAAAGAGACTCTGCTTTTCGTCGTGCTAAAAGGACAAAATCTGTCCAGGACCTGAGTTGTTTATAATCGGGTAAGAAACAGAACCCAAAAGCAAGTTGAAGTTCTAAGATCAGATGTTATTATAATACCTTTTCTCAAATATATTATGATCCAAACTTAAGGAGCTGGGAATTGGAAAATTCAAGCAGGAATCCATAATTTCTTTTGACTTTAATTCTCTCAATGATTTCTTCTTAGTGTTCTTGTTGATATGATAGGTGCTCGTAGATATGTCACTGAGCTTAAGAATACCCCAACAGTGGTCCCCCACCATCGGTTTTATTTTGCACCTGTAAAAGAGGTTAACTTGTTTGAAGCTATCATGAATATGTCCAGCATCGCTGACAGCATCCAAAAATATGTTGTTTTTTTAACTATATGAAATATATACAGTAAATTTTACAGTTTCTTAAATATCTACTTGTATATCCTAAAACAAAAACAATAACTTATATCTAACATTTTATTGATAAAAATGGCAAAACAACATTACTGATATTAAAATATTAAAGACATAAATCAATATTCAGAAATTAATTATTTCTAATATCATACATTCCACACACATACAAATCACTCGTGAACCACAACTGATTTGTCCATAGGCTTTCTTATGGACAATATTTCCATCTGATTTATTAAAGATACACTACCTGTTCCTCTACCCGTGATAACTAAAATATGTAATATATCTTTATACTCATCTAATTTTCCTGTTCTTTGAAAACATGCTGTAATACATCCACTGCAAAAACGCTCCTCACGTGAATCTCTTTTTTATTTTAGACCTATCAGTATACTTTCTGCCCAATTTATACTCTACCAGGATCAAAACCAAATTTTGTCGAAATATCAGTCTGGCTTTCATTTCAATCATAGCCCTACTATTATATTTGGTGAATGATGTTGGACTTCATGAATAAGAGACTCGTTACTATTTAACTTTATTTGATTTTTCAAAATCGTTTGATTGTGTTTATCATCCTTTACTTCTCATTAAATTAAAAATGGCTAGTTTCTTCAAAGGTTGTGTTAACTGGGTTAAGTCATTTCTAACAGAACAACTTGTGAGGGCAGGGGATGCTGAGCCAGAATGGAGGTCCATCACACAAGGGTCCTCAAGGCTCCGCCCTTGGTTCCTTGTTATTTTCTCTATATATCAACAATATTACTGAAGTTATTCATCATGCTAAGTTCCACTTGTATGCTAAATATTTACAAATATACTATTATTTTTCCTATCAAAGACGCAAATCCTTCTGTATTTTCGATCAACGATGACATTGACTCAATCATTGCATGGGCACAGAAACAGGGACAAAACTGATCAAGACTAAGACTTAAACCTCAGTGTTAGGGACCTAACAGCTTATTTCTCAAATTGATTTCCAATATTTTCCTAAACTAAAACTGAACAACTACGAACTGGAATACTGTGTCAAGCTAAAAAAACCTTAGTCTTATTATCAACAATACATTGATATTGAACAAAACTGTTACTGCAACTTACAATAGAGTCTTTTCTTGCATCCATAGTTTAAAAAGTGTTTTGCTGATGTAATAGAATTCCATGACTTTAACTGATATAATGGAAGGAATTCCATTACTTTAGTTAAAGTCATGCTGGTGAATACTCTGGTGTTACCTCACTTCAACTACTGTGACATAGTCATTAACAATACATATATATGTTCTACAATGTGCACATAACCATTATGTCCATTTCATTTACAACCTACAAAAAATGATCATGTTTCTCCTTATTTTTAGCAGCTAGATGTTTTGAAACTGGGAAATCTCTGTGAATATCATATACTTACTTTGTTGTATGTTATCATAAGATCAAACTTCCAATCTTATCTCTCCAAAGATATTCTTTCTTGTCCCAAATTAGTTTTTGTTATACACGAAGAAGAGGAGCTCTAATGATATCACTTCCACAACATAGAACTACAATTTTCAATCAATTTTTTTTAGTCACTTCATGTCGTTTTTAGTTTTCTCTCTCTGATAGTTTGAACGTTACAGAAAACCACGCCTGCTTTATGGCGGAGGTCAGGAAGATACCACATGAATTGCAGTAGTGGGGGGAATGGCGACGCTGGGAGGGGTGCATGAGAGCAAACTGTGTATGAATGATAGTTGTGAACAAATTTGAATAGTCTAAGATTTGTTAATTTCCTGTACTGTGTTAGGCAAAATTACTTTATTTAAATTGTTTTGTTTTATTCTTTTTGGTTCATTTTTTTATCATATTTTAATGTTTAAAATTTGATGTGGTTAAGTGGTAGAGATGACTTCATCACATAAATAAGAGCATTTTTTATTTCATTTTATAAGTTATGATTGAATTATTTTTTTAGTTTTATCATCGGCCCAAATGGACAAGTGTTTGAAGGACGAGGGTGGCACTTTGCTGCCAAAACGCCTATGAAGTTTCAAAGATTCTCCAGAAACAGTATCAATATTGCATACATGGGTGACTTCAGATGTAAGATACTATTACCAATTATCTTGTAATATTTTACTTTAGTCAGTGCCTTTCATCTTGTCTCATTAATCACACACCTTTAAGGCATGCCTGATATTAGTCTTTCAATAATTGAATTCTACAATTCAACTAATCACATTTCCACTTCCAGGTAGTAGTGAAAATATTTTTAAAATTACAAAGGAGGTTTTCAGCTCTCTCTAATACAGATACGGGGTCCGCTTAATGGTTGTCATCAACATGGACACTACTAGGCAAGTCTGGAGTGCCCGTGTTAGGTGGTAGTCAGGGTCCAAATGTTGTATACAGGGTGTCCATTTTAACTGGGCCACCATTGGAATCTCAGAAACTACAAAATTTATAGCAAACTTTAAATGGGAAACCTCACTTATTTTTAAAAAAAATCATATAACAAGTGAAATCAAAACTTAAATATTTGACCACCATTTTCCAATATGGTGATCAACTTTAAAATTTTTGATTAACACTATGGTGTTAATAATATTTTTATGGTGATTTTAGGTAAAATACATAATTTTGTGACGTTTTTATACTTTTCATTTTTTTATAAACCTTATTGTTTTCAATAAATAAGCTGTTAAATGTTCAATAACAAATAGTCAGCAATTTGCTGGGTAAAGATAAATTTCCCAAATTTTTATTTAGCAAAGTAGCAATTAAAGTTGGCAAATAAAGTTGGCATTTCTTCAATATTTGCTGAATAAAAATTAAAATATTGGGAAATCTCAGCAAATTACTGACTATTTGTTGTTGTTGCTTTTACTGAACATCTGACAGCTTACATCTTGGAAACAATAAGGTTCATCAACAAAGTGCAAAGAATAAAAATGTCATAAAATTAGGCATTGTACCTAACATCACCATAAAAATAGGGTTTCCCATTAGACATTTTAAAGTTGATCGCCATATTGTAAAATGGCGGTAGAATATAAATTTTGATTAAAAAAAAAAATTGGTAAAGTTAGCCATTTAAAGTTTGCTGTAAATTTTGTAGTTTCTGAGATCCCAATGGTAGCCCAGGTAACGTAGTTTTGTTGGTTTTATTGAATAAGTGACCGGAACATTATTGGATATTGTGTTTTGAAAATTCCTTAAAATTTGAATAAGAGCCAAAAAATGGCTTTGGGGAAGTAAACTCTTGCGCACTTGTAATGTCGGCACTAGTGGTGCAGTGCTGTAACCAAGCTACTTGGAGCAAAGTACTGTGGAAATTGTAGGTGACAGGTTCTATACTCGGACCGTTTATACTGACACAGCATCCTCTCAATGGTTGCCATCGATGGGGATCTACTAGGGAATTTTGTTGGGGTGTCCATCTTGGTTGGTAGCCAGCGTCCGGATGTTGTGTAATACAGAGTATCTAGCTTGACAGTTAACTGAGAATCAGACCAATACTGCGTGATTCCGATTCCAAGTAAAGCTGTAGGTCCCTTATTTGTCCTGGCTATCAGGCTATTAATAAATAGCTCTTTCTAAGGAATAGTTGACCAATGACTACATTCGTTCATATACATTCATCAAACTTATTCGCTCCTCATATTCACCAATATCTATACGATCAGCGTCTAATTAATGAATAGTAATAATGATGAAATACTATTGGTATTTAAGATAATACTTTGGTTATAAACCAAACTAATTTATATGAGAGAATTTCTACATAATATAATATTTTTTTCTGTCCTTCTAGTTAGAATACCAGAGGGCCTCATGCTTAGAGCAGGACAAAATATTATAAAACTTGGTTTGCAGAAGAGGTTTATTTCAAAAAAATTCTTAGAATTCCATATAAATATGTGTAAGTACATAAAGTATTGTGTGATGGTGATCTGTATTGTAATACTTTATTGAGTTTGTATTTCCTTTATTACTAAACATTTTAGCTCTGTAAGTATAAACTAAATTACCTATTTTAGTTCATAGGTTATTTACTTTACTTGTGTCTTGAGTAAAACAAAATTAATTAATCGTACCATTATGATGGAATAGAAATTTAGTCCCCAATGGAGGCTGAAAAGAAAGGTAATTGCAAAGGTAACTCCTTAATAACTTATAGAATATAGTAAACTATATTTAGAAACACACATAGGAGTATCCACCCATACATGTACAGTGGTATAGACACACCAGTCCACCCATACATGTACAGTGGTATAGACACACCAGTCCACCCATACATGTACAGTGGTATAGACACACCAGTCCACCCATACATGTACAGTGGTATAGACACACCAGTCCACCCATACATGTACAGTGGTATAGACACACCAGTCCACCCATACATGTACAGTGGTATAGACACACCAGTCCACCCATACATGTACAGTGGTATAGACACACCAGTCCACCCATACATGTACAGTGGTATAGACACACCAGTCCACCCATACATGTACAGTGGTATAGACCCACCAGTCCACCCATACATGTACAGTGGTATAGACACACCAGTCCACCCATACATGTACAGTGGTATAGACCCACCAGTCCACCCATACATGTACAGTGGTATAGACACACCAGTCCACCCATACATGTACAGTGGTATAGACACACCAGTCCACCCATACATGTACAGTGGTATAGACCCACCCGCCCATCCATACATGTACAGTGGTATAGACCCACCCGCTCACCTATACATGTACAGTGGTACAGACCCACCCGCCCATCCATACATGTACAGTGGTATAGACCCACCCGCTCACCTATACATGTACAGTGGTATAGACCCACGCGCCCATCCATACATGTACAGTGGTATAGACCAACCCGCCCATCCATACATGTACAGTGGTATAGACCCACCCGCTCACCTATACATGTACAGTGGTATAGACCCACCCGCTCATCCATACATGTACAGTGGTATAGACCCACCAGACCACCCATACATGTACAGTGGTATAGACCCACCAGACCACCCATACATGTACAGTGGTATAGACCCACCCGCTCACCTATACATGTACAGTGGTATAGACCCACCAGTCCACCCATACATGTACAGTGGTATAGACCCACCCGCTCACCTATACATGTACAGTGGTATAGACCCACCAGTCCACCCATACATGTACAGTGGTATAGACCCACCCGCTCACCTATACATGTACAGTGGTATAGACCCACCCGCCCATCCATACATGTACAGTGGTATAGACCCACCAGTCCACCCATACATGTACAGAGGCATAGACCCACCAGTCCACCCATACATGTACAGTGGTATAGACACACCAGTCCACCCATACATGTACAGTGGTATAGACCCACCCGCTCACCTATACATGTACAGTGGTATAGACCCACCCGCCCATCCATACATGTACAGTGGTATAGACCCACCCGCTCACCCATACATGTACAGTGGTATAGACCCACCAGTCCACCTATACATGTACAGTGGTATAGACCCACCCGCCCACCCATACATGTACAGTGGTATAGACCCACCCGCCCATCCATACATGTACAGAGGCATAGACCCACCAGTCCACCCATACATGTACAGTGGTATAGATAGACCCACCAGACCACCCATACATGTACAGTGGTATAGACCCACCAGTCCACCCATACATGTACAGTGGTATAGACCCACCCGCCCACCCATACATGTACAGTGGTATAGACCCACCCGCCCATCCATACATGTACAGAGGCATAGACCCACCAGTCCACCCATACATGTACAGTGGTATAGACCCACCAGACCACCCATACATGTACAGTGGTATAGACCCACCAGTCCACCCATACATGTACAGTGGTATAGACCCACCAGTCCACCCATACATGTACAGTGGTATAGACCCACCCGCTCACCTATACATGTACAGTGGTATAGACCCACCCGCCCATCCATACATGTACAGTGGTATAGACCCACCCGCTCACCTATACATGTACAGTGGTATAGACCCACCAGTCCACCCATACATGTACAGTGGTATAGACCCACCCGCTCACCTATACATGTACAGTGGTATAGACCCACCAGTCCACCCATACATGTACAGTGGTATAGACCCACCCGCTCACCTATACATGTACAGTGGTATAGACCCACCCGCCCATCCATACATGTACAGTGGTATAGACCCACCAGTCCACCCATACATGTACAGAGGCATAGACCCACCAGTCCACCCATACATGTACAGTGGTATAGACACACCAGTCCACCCATACATGTACAGTGGTATAGACCCACCCGCTCACCTATACATGTACAGTGGTATAGACCCACCCGCCCATCCATACATGTACAGTGGTATAGACCCACCCGCTCACCCATACATGTACAGTGGTATAGACCCACCAGTCCACCTATACATGTACAGTGGTATAGACCCACCCGCCCACCCATACATGTACAGTGGTATAGACCCACCCGCCCATCCATACATGTACAGAGGCATAGACCCACCAGTCCACCCATACATGTACAGTGGTATAGATAGACCCACCAGACCACCCATACATGTACAGTGGTATAGACCCACCAGTCCACCCATACATGTACAGTGGTATAGACCCACCCGCCCACCCATACATGTACAGTGGTATAGACCCACCCGCCCATCCATACATGTACAGAGGCATAGACCCACCAGTCCACCCATACATGTACAGTGGTATAGACCCACCAGACCACCCATACATGTACAGTGGTATAGACCCACCAGACCACCCATACATGTACAGTGGTATAGACCCACCAGTCCACCCATACATGTACAGTGGTATAGACCCACCCGCTCACCTATACATGTACAGTGGTACAGACCCACCCGCCCATCCATACATGTACAGTGGTATAGACCCACCCGCTCACCTATACATGTACAGTGGTATAGACCCACCCGCCCATCCATACATGTACAGTGGTATTAGACCAACCCGCCCATCCATACATGTACAGTGGTATAGACCCACCCGCTCACCCATACATGTATAGGGGTATAGACCCACCCGCCCATCCATACATGTACAGAGGCATAGACCCACCCGACCACCCGTACATGTACAGTGGTAGACCCATCTATTTACCCATACAAAAACAGTGGTATTGAAATTGGGGAGGTAGTAGATATGACACTAATCAAACTTGGAGACACTAACAGGGGAAGCAAAATAGTTTTTTATCTGGAATTATTGTTAAAAAATATTCAAATTCTAGTTACGTCTTAAATTAATTATTGTACTTTTTCTTTTATTCGCATACACTCTTCAAGTTTTATGTATTTAAAATGTATTTCTTTAAACTGAAGAAAAGGTTATCAGAGGATAAAACATCTGTATGACAGTACTACTCAGCCCGCTTATCAAGTATTTTGTAAAAATGAAATGAAATAATGAGATTTGGTATATCAACCCCAGTTCTAAAAGAATTATATTTTAATATGCATTATATAAGTATTCATTATAAATTAAGCTTGATAAGTCATATATAATAATTTGTTAAACATTATTATTGAATTTGTGTCTGTTACAAAATATTCTAGTGATTAATTTATGATGGGAATTTTTTTTTTTTTATTTAATAATGATGATTTAACAGTCTAATTAGCCTAGTACCTTGTATTGTTTGACATTTCTAGCCATTAGATTGTTTAATATTTTATATATAGATAAACACAACACTTAGCAATCTTTTTTATGTTTATTAATATCGATTTCGGTCTTGTAAGACCATCTTCAGTTGTACATGTAAGGTTATAAAAATACTTAATTGTAGAATAATTAATTCAGCTGGTACTATACAAATTTTTATAAAAATGTAAATGGATAAGTTGTAGATCTTGTTAATCTTTATAATTTTGTATCTTCATGGTAGAAACGAACATAATATTTGAGTGAAATTGTATTTGGTTGTTGAGTAATAATGATGGATTTTCTACAGTATAAGACCATTTACAACTAAATATGGTCTTACGAGACCGGAATCGATATAAATAAACTTAAAAAGAGATTGCTAAATGTTTGTTTATCTATATATATATATAATCTAATAAGTTTTGATAATGAGTATTTTTTTAAGGGAATGTAGTATTATGGGACATTTTCCATCATTGCGTGAAGAAAACCTACACGTTTCGACTTGGTACAACCCAAGTTTTTGTCAAGTGTCTAATTAACCTATGATATAGTAACTATAGCCTACATGCTAACCTAAAAACACAAACACACTGATAACTTTTTTTATGCCCTTAAACTAAAAACACCTATGAGTTATCTAGATCTTAACCTAAAAACATGTATAAATACACAAATGAAAATAAAAAAATTTTAATATCACAAATCAATTCAAGAAAAATACTTGCGACACACCCATGCGTTTTTAGATTAATACTTGAAAAAAAGCTTGATTTGTAACAAGTCCAACGTCGTGTAGGGTTTCTGGTTGGTTGAAAACGTCCAACACTCCAACACTGTCTGTAATATCATGCAACTTTTCTTTTTAAATAATTTAATTTAACAAGTCTATTTAAAGAAATTTGGTTATTGTAAATAAAATAATCTCTCTTAACACTATTAAAATTGTTTATATTGCTCGGTAAATATTCTTTGATAATAACACATTTTAGTTAATATATCAACAAAGTTTGTCAATATTTTAAGCAATATTTTTTTAAATAATTTAAGTTATTTTAGTATTAAATTCTAAGATTCTAATTACTCACTTTTGAATGTTTCAGGTTCCGTGCCGATTTCAGACCCTTCTAATGAAGTCTTATCAAATCTTACTTAAAATAAACACATGATCATATATTACACTTTAGTATGAACAATGAAACCTTTCAATGTCATTTTCCCACAAGTTACACTGAATGGAAAAGTATACCAAACTTACAGGTGTGGACAATTTATCTCTGAACCGGTGGAACTGGCTATCATATAGTCTGACTAATTCTAATTAATGCTGGTTGACTATGCCACAGAGAAAAATATACAGTGATCGAGTGATCGCTTTCTTATTGCCGTAGCAAAAACCTCATTTGTAGTTATAAGTAGATTAGAATTAATTAATGTACATCTTTATACATACAGGGTGTTGAAAAAGTACGGAACCACCTTCATATCTCTTAAATGGATCTAGATAAATGATTGAGATTTAGTATACCTCTGCAGAACATTTTTTCTACATTTTGATGCAGTTTATAATTTGTTTTTAACCTTGAGGGGTGGGCCCGCGGAGGATATTGCAAAAAGTTTAAATGAAAAGCTATGATAAAATGATGGGCAACTCATCATAGCCTTTCATTTAAATTTTTTACAATATCCTCCCTGGGCCCTCCCCTCGATTGAAAAAAATTACAAACTGCATCAAAAGACAGAAAAAAACGTTCTGCAGAGGTATACTAAATCTCAATTATTTATCTGGACCCATTTAAGAGAAATTAAGGTGGTTCTATACTTTTTCAACACCCTGAATCTTTAGTAATAATTACTACGTTAATCCTTGAGGATTTGGGGGTAATAAAGGAGAGACTGACAAGGTGTTGGTCCTGTCATCGCATGGCAAAGTGGAGAAACAATACTGTACTAACACACTAACTGGACACTATTTAGTGTAGTATTGGATGTGGCACCGGTTTCCTTCTTCTCTGTGGCTATGCTCTCAGAAAAAAAGTACTAAGGATCCTAATAGCAATAAATTATTTTAATTATAAAAAAAATGACAAGATGATTTTATGTTTCGTAATTAAATTATAATTATTTTGTATGCTTAATTTGATGTAATTTTTATTGATGTTTACCATAATATTGTCAGTAAAAGCTCAACTTATATCATTTTATTATCAACAATTGATTGGAATTCAATCACAAATATGAAATGTTGATGGTTTTTAATATTTTTTTGCTATTAGTAAAATGACTTATTTCTATCTATAAGTATCTGTAGTACTAGTTTGCCAGTGGTCTTGACCAGTGGGTTCCATTAAAAGACAACGGTGTCAAACAACATGGAGCGTGGCTGTTCCTTGGATGGGTGACTGTCTAAGTGATCCTGTCCTTGCACACAGTTAACCTGTCTCTGTGGTAGTTTGGAAGTCACCCTTGAGCCTTTGGTCCCCAAGTTAAGTGGCAAGAGGTTCTAAAATAATGTCTTTAATATGCTGAAACATCTTGGATAATATCTCATGTACTCCTGCAAAGTTCTTTGATTTAAACGATTAAATCAACCTCAATAGGAGTTGAAGGAACTAAAAATAGTGAATTATGAACAGAAATAACATTACAATCAAAGGATGTGAGGTTAAATGTATGAAGCAGTGTTTGTCCTATCGATAAGAAATTACTGTTAAACATGTTTCCAACAGTGGTGGGATCAATAATATTCTTCCCTTCGCTGTCTGTTAGAGACAAGTTCAAGACTGGACATAATTTGAGAACCTCTGCTCATTGATGATGTTCCATATTAGTTTGTTTTTATTAAATGAACTAACTATTTTCTTGTGTCAGATTTACATTTCCTTATAATTTTGTTACATTAAGTTCTGTTTTTTTATAAAGAGTATACATAGGATGAGAGACTGAAAGATGTTTGGTCTCTTAGTAAAGAAAAAAAAGAACACTATCTCAAAGTTTCAATATGTCCTTATTCAAAATTGATAAACTTTTAGTGATTTTATTTTTGGATTGAGGGAAACTAATATTTAAATAATATTGTACCAAATCCATTATAAATTGAAATGAGCATTAAATTCATTAACAATGAAAACATCAGCCCACTTTATTTTGTTCAAATAAAACCTGGAAATCTGATTACTCTGCTTTGAAAATGTTGCTTCATTATGAATTCCGGATGTGAACAGATAGAAGACACATGAATCATGGTGTGATATTGCTGATACAATGACTCGACTAATGATAAAATTGTAAGCAATATTGGTAAAAATATTATCAATGGCAGTTCTGGAGTTTTTCACTTCTCTAATATGTATGATGACAGTGTGGTGCAAACCAAAAGACTTAAGTTTGAATTATTTTTGAGCAAGATAGTTTATTACTTAGAATATCAATATTAAAATCTCCAATCACAACCATATCATAATATTTTCCCCTGAATTTCCAATCCAAACAATAAGTCAATTAAAAATAGAAATATCACAACCATAAATTCGGTTCTATAAAGAGGAAATCCAAAAAGAACTTTGCTACAAATTAAGATTTATTTAGCAGCCGCAAACTGACAGAAATCTTCGTCACAAAACTCCTGCAAAGGCATGTCCTAAAGTCCTTCTTCACTTACAAAAAAATGTAATAAAATTAATCTCATGTAGTAATACACAAGGGCTTAACGGAACTAAAATCTTCAAACATAAAAGATAGAAAAACAAACAAAATTTAGTGCAACACCATTGTATTGGAAACTAAATGGGCAATTTTCATAAAAATGTACGGATTTTGAGTTATATCACTTTAAAAAGTTAATATGGCCGCCATTTTGAAACAGAATACAGTAACAATCTGATTATTTTTGGTGAAATTAATCTTTGTATAGATGAGTAAAGTAAAAAGTTTAAACTCTATCAACTTAGTCCTTCTACGATGATAAATTGTTTAGTTAAAAAAAATATATATAGGCAGATATCTAAAAGTAGAAGAATGATAGGACATTCCTTTATTTTTTATTTTGGCCCAAAGAATTAGTTCCTGAAATGTGTCCGTCCATTACAGATACACTTTGTATACAGATACTCCATATATATATAGTATCTGAAATATTTAGCTCAACAATAAGTTAATGTTCAAATTCAAATTTCTTTTATGTCGTTAAGCATACAATGTAATAGACCGTGTCAAACTAACCTAGTTAAATAATATGTACATGAACTGAAAAAAAATCATACTTTAAAATTTACAGTTAAAACAGATAATTAAAAAAAATAGACACTAAAACATGAAAAATTCAATATTTGCTCATCAAAATTAGTACTTAAAAACTCATTTGCATTATAAAATGGGTTTCCCATAAGCCGGTTGCATACAACCCTCCTAAATCTACTTTCACTTACAAGATGTGCTGAGTGAGGGAGATTATTAAAAAAAGTTACGCTTCTTACATTAAAAGATGACACTGATTTACTTAGCCTATGGTGAGGTATGTGGATTAAATAGTTAGATCTGGTATATGACTATCAATATGACTAGATAGAGTGAGTTAAATTATTTTACTTTACATAAATAGATAAAAATGTACAGATTAATAATGTGAACATTTTTTCTTTCTTAAATACAGGCTTACGATGATCTAAATAACCCACATTAGTTAACATTCTCACAGCCTTTTTTGCAGTACAAGAACCCTTTTTATACCAACTAATGTTTGGTAATCAATAATTTGGTTTATCAAACCAAAAATATCCAAGTTGTATACTTCATAATACCACAGAAAATAATATCCACTTTATTTCCTGCGATAATACTTATACAAGACTGTTTTAGCTACACTTAAGAGAAAATTGAAAACAGGATTTACATTAGAAAATACCATATTTCAGTTAATACCAGCAGGAGTTGTACTAAATTCTAAAAATCTTTTTCTAATGAATTTATTTTGTACACCATATTTAATCAGGTTTTCTAATCCAAAGAACATAAAGTCTAATGGACGTTCATCTGTAACATAAAATACAAGTTTTTTAAGGGTTTTGAATGTATTTTTTGTAATGTTAAAAATGTTAGGTTTAGTTACTTAAATATGTTAAATATGTAAGCCAAATGTAAGTAAGTCATAACACTCAAATTTTTTCTCCTGCTACACCTGGGTCCAACTCTATATTTAAAGGCTTTTCAACACCTGAAATTAATTCTCAGAATAAAAAAAAATTTCCAGGTCTAAATTTAAACTCCACTCACACAATAACTCCTACAATAACATAACACAAAAGTCACAGAATCCTAATAAAAAGTTAAACTCTATAAAAAATGTTCATCAAAATATGGAACATCTGCCTTCTCGTATAGAACAATTACAAATTGTATTGGATGAAATAGACCCCCAAATTATTGTTTTAACAGAACATACCATGAAACAAAATGAAATAGAGAGGCTCAATGTTAGTAACTTTGATCTAACTGCAAATTTTTCACGTCAAAATTTTAATAAAGGCGGTGTTTTAATTTTAAGCAATAAAGAGATGTCTTGGGAAAAGATGGAAATGCCCTCATTGAACTCGTTGTTGGAGGAGAAACAATTTGAGTTCTGTATGACTAAATTCGTTATTGGACAATTTAAATGTATTCTAGTAGGCATATACAGATCACCCAGCTCTAATGTAGATATCTTTTTGGACAGGTTAGAATATTTAATAGAAAAAATAAACAGAAACAACTCTCAAATCATAGTTGCAGGGGATTTAAATATTAATGTGTTAGTAAATAATAAAGATCATACTAATTTGAAACATCTTCTAAAACGCAATAATATGTATTACTCAGTTAATTTTCCAACTTGAGTTTTTAATAGTTCAATTTCTGCACTGGATAATTTTTTAACTAACATGAGAAAGAATCATGTAAGAGTTGAAGGTTTGATTACTATGCTATCTGACCATGATTATCTCCAACAGTGTTGAACTCCATTTTGAGGCGGTGGGTATAAAAATTTCACCAAATTCAAATGAATCTTTTATTATCATTGGCCTATACAGATCCCCAAATGGAGATATTAATGTCTTTTTTAACTCTTTCGAATTTCTACTTATTTCTTTAAAAAGAAAGAAACCTAAATTCATTATCTTAGGGGATTTTAATATAAATGTCTTGGACCAATTTCACCCTCATACCCAGCGGTTCCGTGACATTCTGAACTCTTTCGGCCTCCTGTGGTCTGTGAACTCCCCCACTAGAGTGACCGCGACATCGGTTTCGGCTATCGACAACGTTATCACTGACATGCAGGGCACTACTGTTTCGGTTCTCGAGACCGCTCTCTCTGATCACTTTGCGCAGGTGGCGATGGTCAGGGGGCGCATGCCGGACACTGAACCCTCTAATTGTCTAAGTAAACGAGACACTTGCCCTGTAAATTTAAGAAACCTGAATTCTGCTCTGCAGAAAGAGAACTGGTATTTTTTAGAAGATTACAATGGGCCTTGTACAAGTTTCAGCGCTTTTGCGGAGAGGTTAATATCCTATCTTGATATTTATTGTCCATTTAAAAGAATAAAAAAACAGCACAAGAATAAAAAAACAACCTGGATAACTAAGGGAATTCTTGTGTCGAGGCAGAAACTAAAGTTTTATTATTCTATCTTCAGAAACACAAACAAAGAACGTTTTAAATTATTTTTCAAAAATTACAAACGTATATATAAGAAAGTCATTAGAGCTGCGAAAGCCTATGACGTAGAGAGTGCTCTAAGACGGTCGGATAACCTTTCAAAGACTGCTTGGAGCATCATAAACTCCACTAGATCACAAGGATGCAATGCATCTAAGCAAATTCAATTAAAAATCAATGACAACATTGTGAATGACCCACTAGCTGTGGCTAGAGAGTTCAACCTTTTTTTCTCTTTAGTTGGTAATTCCAACGTAGACTCGCATCCCCGAAGTGTTGAAACTAATTTTCATGGTGGTACCGGCGGCTGCACCACACAGGGACCGCCTGGTGGTGTTGGTGCTCGGGATCCTGGGGGTAGGGAGCCTTTCTATAATTGTGGGTTCCCAGGGAGTCCGGCGTCGTCCATGGCTTTGTCACCTGTCACACCGGAGGAGGTGGTTCGCGTGGTACGTGATCTTAGACTCACTAGGTCGTGTGATGAAAGTGGTTTGTCTGTTTGGCTATTAAAAACATTTATCAGTCAAGTGAGTGGGCCGCTTAGCAAACTGGTAAATATGTCGTTTGATCAGGGTTTATACCCAGCCGAATTAAAGAAATCTAAAATTACTCCGATTTTCAAAAAGAACGACCCACTCCTGGTTGAAAATTATCGTCCGATTTCTATCTTGCCTACACTCAGTAAAATTTACGAGAAGCTTTTCCTCAGCAGACTTATGACTTTTTTCAATTCTTTTAACTTGTTATGTTCTCAGCAATTCGGGTTTCGGAAAAATAAGTCCACCATCGACGCAGTGACCTCACTGGTGGAGTCGATTGTCGAGGTCTTAGAGGGTGGAGAGCGGGTACTTAGCGTGTTTCTCGATCTCTCGAAGGCCTTCGACTGTGTCGATCATGCCACTCTATTGCGCGTATTGGAGACGGGTGGGGTCCGTGGACTCCCACTCAAGTGGCTGGAGTCATACCTCACCGGTCGCAGTCAGCGTGTTCAGATTGCAAACAGCCTCTCGCGATCTATCAGTGTGGGCCGAGGGGTCCCACAGGGCTCTATCCTTGGCCCAGCATTGTTTATAATCTACGTAAATAATTTAAGTTTCTCACTGCAAGCACATAACATTATTCAGTACGCTGATGATACGACAATCTGTATAAAAAATAAATCGGTAAAGGAACTTGAAATAAACACATATATTCAGTTAAATTCGTGCATTCAATTTTTTGAACAATTAAATCTACAAACAAACAGCACTAAGTCAAATTTTGTCTACTTCTGTCTAAGACAACTTGGTGATGACACGCCACTGTCCGTTATGGCAGATGACACTCTTTTGAAAGATGTGGATTGTACTAGTTTCTTGGGGATGCAAGTTGATAGAGGTTTGACCTGGGACAATCATGTCAACAGTGTCTGCTCCAGGGTGTCGACGGGTATCTATGTCCTGCGATCCCTTGCTCAGTTCTGCTCATTGGGAATTCTAAAAATGACTTACTTTGGTATAATTTACCCACATCTGTCCTACGGAATACGTCTGTGGGGGAGCTGTGCAGATTCTAGATTTTCAAGAGTGTTTCGACTGCAAAAGAGAGCGGTCAGAGTTCTCGCGAATTTGAGGCACAGAGAGTCGTGTAGGGATGCGTTTAGGGAGCTCGGTCTTTTAACTTTACCCTGCCTCTACTTACTTGAGGTGGCAGTTTACTGTCGTTTCAGTGGCAATCTCACCCAAGGTGTAGATATCCACGACTACAATACTAGGGGTAGGGACACATATCGCCAGCAACAACATAGAACATCCGCCTTCAATAACCTGCCGTCACAGGTTGGCGTCAGGGTGTTAAACCGACTCCCAAACAGCTTAGTAGTTGTGGCCGATAAAGCCACGTTTAAGAGAAAACTCAAGCAGCTATTGATCTCGAGATCGTTCTACTCGGTGGGGGAGTTCATGGCCCACCGTTTTACGGATGGGCCGCAATAACCAAAATCTTTTTCTTTTTATCACACTGGCTTCGACCCAGGTAGTCGCATTATTTTATGTTACAGTTTCCATTTTCATTAATTATTCAGTTTCTTGATATATATTACTATTATTATCACTGTAACCTTTTATAGATGACGTTTGTAACACAATGTGTATTGTTTTATTACAATAAAGAAATTATTATTATTATTATTATTATTATTATTATTATTATGATGGACAGATCTTTGAAATTTTAAATGTGAATAAAAACAAAAACAACCAACATTTATCAGAGATACGCCATGATTTCTCAAAAATAAACAATGAATCATTCCAAATGAGTTTAGAACAAGAGACATGGAAAGAGGTATACTTTGCTCCAGTGGAAAAAAAGTACAATGTTTTTAATACTATTTTTACTCAATATTTTAATATGTCATTTCCAAAGAAAGTTTTTAAAATTAAGTTAAGAGAAAGGAGCTGGATAAATGATGAGCTTAAAGAGGAAAAGATGAATATTATAGGTTTGTGTAAACTTTCAAGAATTTTTAAAAATAGTAAATTATTAGAAGAAATTAAATACAGACAAAAAGCTTATAAGAGGAAAATAATAGATGCAAAAAAACACTTTGTTAATAATAAAATTCAAAATTCCAAAAATGTTCCGCGAACTACGTGGAATATAATTAACACAGAAATTGGCTGTAAAAGAATCAATGTAGATAAAAACATTATAATAAAAGATGGTAGTATTGCACTTACAAATCCCAAACTCATATCAAACATATTCAATGATTATTTTATAAGTATAGCAAATTCTTGTACAAATACGTTTCCTATTGACCATAACAAACTAAATAATAGAGAAGATAGCTCAGTTTTAACTATTAAAAATATTTTCCAGTTACAGCCAACAAACACAAAAGAAATTGAGCAAATTATAAATTCTTTCGAAAATAAAAATTCCAGTGGTTATGATGGGGTACCTATGACAGTAATAAAACATTCATATAAACAGCTAAGTCATATTTTGGTTCACCTAATAAACTCTTCTTTTTCATCTGGAATTTTCCCAATCCATTAAAAATTGCCAAAGTTTTACCAATTTATAAAAAAAGGGATTCCACACAAGTAAGTAACTATCGGCCCATCTCCAGTAATTTCAAAAATTGTTGAAAAAGTAGTAAATACCAGACTTGTCTCATTCCTTGAATCTAATAAAGTTCTAGAAAATGAACAACATGGATTTCGGAATGGAAAATCAACAATAACTGCAGCAGCCGATTTTGTCAATTCAATAATAAATTCAATAGATGAAGGTAAAACTGTCATTGGTATTTTCATGGATCTGTCAAAGGCATTTGACAGTGTCTGTCATTCCACTCTCCTATCTATCTTGCAAAGCTTGGGCATTGGAGGCACTTCATTGGCTTGGTTCAGATCATATTTGCAGAATAGACAACAATATGTTGAAATTGTTTTCAAAAATTCTAAAACCATTACAAGAAGTAGGTCCACATTAAAACCAGTGAAGTATGGGGTACCACAAGGATCAATTCTTGGTCCCTTACTATTTATATGTTATCTAAACGGTTTGAACAACAAATTAAGTTTTTCCCCCTTAACATCTGTATGTCTATATGCAGATGATTTAACCCTAAAAATATCTGGTAATTCACAAGAAGATGTTGATATAAAGTCACTTGTCGAATTGGCAAATATTCAGCAACATCTTAATGGCCGTAATTTGATTCTTAATCCAGAGAAAACTAAATATGTACACTTTAAAACCAGGCAGACTAGAAGTGACTTTAATCCTCAAATTACCATAAATGATATAGAAATAGAAAAAAAAGAGGAAATGAAATTCTTAGGATTACTCATTGATAGTTCATTGAGTTGGAATGGCCATATTAATTATATTCTAGGTAAAATAAACTCTGGATTATATGCATTAAGAAAAATGTCAGTAATATGTAGCATTTCAGTTTTAAAACAGATATATTTCTCTCATATAACCTATGGAATTTGTGTTTATGGTGCAACAAAGAAAGAAAATTTAGATAGGATTTTAAAAACTCAAAAAAAAGCAATTAGGATTATGCTTAACTTAAAGTCAGATGCATCTGTAAAAAATTTTTTAAAGAACTAAACATATTAACAGTATATGGTCAATATATTTATGAAACAATAATGTATGTTAAAAAGAATCAACAACTCAATTTAAGACATTCAAATCTGACACATAACTATAACACAAGAAAAAAAATGAAACTATATTTTTTCAACATAGATTACAGTTTTTTAAAAAGAATATATATTTTAACGGTCTCAGATTTTTGAACAATATTCCTCATAATATAAGAACTTTTGAATCTCACAACAAATTTTCTCAAGTGCTAAAACAGTTTTTAATTGATTTGACACTGTATGCAATTGATGAGTTTGAAGATTGCAACTAAAACAATGTATTCTAATGTAGGTCCTTATATTTAGTTTCTTGTAAATGACACTATTCAATGTACTCTGTATGTACTTTTATGAATAAAGATATTTTGATTTTGAGTACAAACATAACTTTACATGTTTGTCACTGATTTTTATTTAATTTAGCTAATTGGCTAACTAGTCCATACCTTAAATACTTTCTTACACCGATAAAACGTATCAGTTTGCTTATAGATATAATGTGGCTACTTTCAGAAAAATAGAAGACACAAAACTATTGGGGGATATTTTTATTTGTTGTAAATTGTTGTATGTGTTAACAAATGATCGTGTTATCAAATTAACAAACAACCACTGTTAATTAATTAATACACCACAAGGTGAATGCTACTACACCACTAATATCTATCACAAAATAGATAAGGTGAGATTTTGGAATTTATTTTGAAAATTAATAACACGGATACCTGAGGTACTATATGTAACAATAGATGGCATAAGCAAGGTACAATCCTCATAACCATTAGCAGTCTGCGCAAGGTGGAAAATCAATGTGCTAATTAATAGGCCCGAATTAATAGGACAGAGGGCCAACGAACCAATGGATTGTGCTTGTATGAAATTAGCACAGGCAGTTCTCTAGCAAACCATTATTTATTCAACAAAACGTCTCTAAATTCTTTTAAACGTAATAAAACAGTTGCGAACAAAATGCAAGTAATCGTTATGTCTAATGTCTTATATTTTGTAATAATAGTATGATTAGAGAATAAATATGATGTATCACACAATGGAGTAAAATGAGTACTTGAGTTAAACAAAATTGAAAAATATTGAAACCCAACAATAATGTCTCCTTGTATGTGCTACGTAAGAGGGATGACTTTAATACAAGTTTATGTATCAATGGAAAGTTATTATTTAAATTATTATTATTTTAATGGAGTAGGTTGCTTGTCATTCAGTTGGAAGTCGACCTCCTGCCTCAAGGCCTAATTATTAAAGTGAGTATTAGTATAACCCTCTGAAATTAGTTTCAGGTTCCTAAATATCAATTATTAATTGAATTACTTACTAGGCAAACATTTTCTCCCAAAAGATCTATATATTCTGTTTTTCAGTGATGGGATACACTGTCGTAAATATCCTTCTTTACATTTTTTTGTTCTTTGAGTACTCAATTTACTCATTATCAGATTCAGATTTAATTATTACAACCGTTATCTGTTATCAAAATCATTATACATTAAATGCAATCTTGAACTCCAGCTATTGGATGTTACCATAACTTTATTACACTGAATATGTTATAAACTGATTCTCCTCAAAAAAGCATTATAAATCTTATGACATCAATTTAAACCACTAAATACATTTTATGTCAATTTGATTGAAATAATACATTAAGTTTTTTTCCAGTAAAGTCAAGATTAAGTATATTTAAAGCTAGTAAATATGAATAAATAATACAAGATCTTACAACCAAGACATGAAATGCCTTGTCACAACGTGACTACTCAATCAATCCACATGAATATTGGTCAGAATGATGAACATAATAATAATAACTATACAATTACAACACATAAGACAAAGAGGTACTTTCATATATATACAGTGGACACTCGACATATATTTAGAGACTGAGAGCTGGCTATGAATTGTGAGATCGGCTCAATTTAATTTTAACTATGTACACTTGAAGTGTCATTTTGAAGGAGAAGACATACTCTAGTAGACCATAAGTTGGTTTTTGTTAAAATGTAGCATTTTAATACTTTTTATGGTTGAATACTTAAACTTTAAACACTGTTCTTGATGATTTTGCATTAAAAACTAATAATATCAACATATAGTGCACTAGAATGGATCTTTAATAATGATAAAGAATTCACTATAACTCATTTTATTAATGCACACAAACCGTAGAGTTGAAATAGAAAAGCATGTTTTGGCCCGCTGATGGGAAAATTGCATTGCTCCTATATTTAAATTGTTCCCAACTGTTTATTAAATTGTTCCCAACTATATTTAAATAGGGCTGTCGACTTACTTTCCAGCAGTGGCGGTTTAGAAAACAGCCACATTAAGGATTTTTCTCAACAGATTGCAGTGTAGCAACTGCCTTTGGCCTTTACCAAGTACAACATTTCATTTAGTACAAAAGTCGTCTACATACAATTACAAGTCTTACACCTTGAAGGAATAACCCATGTTACGTCACCAATAGTACGGAAAGCGATATACTAGACTTTCTACTTATGGAACCGAGCCTGTTCTGTGCAATGGATCGTCTGAAATACGGCACTGCCTTCAAAAACAGTGTTGTTTCAAGCCTTAGCTCACAGGACCCCAATTTATATAAAGATTTATTACCAACAATCGTAACCATACAGTTACTACAGATAGATAGATAAGTCACTTGTAAAGTAACCTAATGATTACACCTGTGCAAGAGAGGTGGAAATGAGAGAAAAGTACTCTTCCCCCACTGCGTTATTCCATTTGATTTTGTCATAGCAACTAAAACGTCAGTAGACTGTAGACTGGCAGCAGAGTATCAAGCCCCACCCACTACGTCTTTAGCAGCAGTAAACATTGGTTGGTTTAACATTAATGAATGAAGCTGAGAGCGATTTAATTAATTCAATATTTAGAATTCTAATAACAATTAATAATAATAACAACACAATGGATAGTAATGTAAACAATAAATAGCAATTAAACAAACTTATACAGTTCATTACAGCTATTTTTTTTCAACTAAACACTGTTGCGGAAGTTGAACAGTTGAATGCGGAAGGTAGTTACCCCCTGAAGTAAGGCAGCTCAGCGGTGATGATTCCTTCAGCTGCCGAAACCCCTACATACGCTAATTATAACACGCAGGTGCTTACTGTCTGGCCCAATATGATTAATAATTATGTTAAGGCTTTTAAATAGTGAACTTACCATAAAACGTGCCAATGAGTCCAATAAAGAGGCTGCGTTTGTTAAACATCCTGTACTGAGGGGGCAGTCCTGGTTGTGTGTACCAGCCTCGCCCTTCATACACTGTTCCGTCTCCCCCAACCAGGAAACTATATAAGTACAGTAAATATCTATCATAATACAAACGGTAACTGAATAAAATACTGTACTAACTATAAGATTACAAACTCAGATAAGATATGTAGTCATTATTGAATTAGAAGCTAAATAACAAATTATTAGTCTGGAGGCCAGAGCAATCGAGGGGTTTAAAATGGACATGGAATCACGTGTATAGTGTATATATAATCTGTGATAAATTTGAAGATTTAATCAAATTCTAATTACTACGTCAGTAAAATTGGACACCAGTAATGTTGATAATGAGCACAACTTAGACATTAACTTTGAGTAAATGTGAAGTTGGACTGGATTACCTCAAATCAAGCTGAATTACTTACAGCACTACAGATGACCCAGCCTAACCGCGCTTGCAGACTTGACTGTACTCAACATATACTACTATTTCATTTTTTTTCATCCAAAGAGTAATAAATATTCTCTCTATAAAGTTTTGTTTATTATTTAAAAATATTGTGGTATGATTATTCAGTTGTTACAAAAGAAAAATTTTCTTTTATTTTTAAAACGTCAAAATCACATGTTACTTATTTTTATATTTACTTATTTAAATTTGTCAGGGAAAACATAGATGAAGAGCATTCGTTATATTAAAAATTCTTTTCTATCCACACTCTCTCATAAAATTTTAAACATTTGACAGCATTTCTGGACTCTGACTAAGGACTGCTTAACCACACAATTTAAATTTTTAATTTTGTCTCACTCATTTAATCATTTTCATAAATAATATATAGAAAAACAATAAAATAAAATGATACAGTAATAATGTACAAGTAATGGATATTCACAAATGAATGAGATACGTATTAACTTTACCAAATGTAAATGTTACTATCAGTAAACAATCAATAATTTTTATTTGAAATGTTTTCAAGACCTAATGAATCAAAACTAGGCCAAACAGATGTGTCTGAAACATAATTTAGAAATTCACTGGTAACGAATTTAAACGCAATCAGCTGACCAGTAAAAATAAACAATTTTACAAAAGTACCCCCATCCTGCCCTGCTTCAATCAACCCCTCTTCAAGGTCATGTGCACATTTAGACTGGGCCATCGGTATGTCACTAGTGCTGAGAAACGTACCCACCACAACTACTAGTACCGTAGCGCACAATACTCAGGAATCTCACTTGTAGCGAATGTCAGGGCACTTTCCGTTTCTTGTGTAGTAGTTTTGTAAGTACTTCATTTCCTTGGCACAGTGTTGAGGTAGGTAGCACTTGTCGGACTGGGTGTACGCAATGAACACACACTGAACGGGAAGGTGAACTAACAGTTTCCATTTCTCAGGTTTCGCTCCCCAGAAATCTCGCTTCTTGATGACCAATGTATGTTCTTCTTCTTCTTCATAAGGGTCCCTAAATGTTAACAAAATCCCAATGTAATTACAAGTTGAACATCAATTTTCATAAAAAATAGAAAAACGATCTTATTTTTCAATAAAAAGTAACCAAATTGTTGTGTGAAAATTAATGTAAGAATAGCTACAATTCAATTGCATGTTGAAACATTGGAACAAAAATGGAATAAGTATAGGTTTATACTTTATTCTCTTATACGGTTTATGGTTTTAAAGTAAGGACAAATTTTGTTTCCCAAATTTCTACTTATTATTTATTATATATCGGATATTGTTTGTGATAGAAAATTAAATAAAGCTCTTTAAATAGCAAGACAAAAACAATACAGTAAGCAAAGAAGGAGGTTGGCCTCTCCTTAAAAAAAAAAAAAAAAAAAAAAAAAAAAAAAAAAAAAAAAATTAACCGAGTAATCAATTAATATATTATCCTACTAATAAATTTTATGTTAGTAATGAATTTTATGAATTTACTGTATTTGATATTTGGGTTTTTTTATTATTTCAAAATATTATCACTATAAAATATTAACACTCGTTTCAACTTATAAATTTTGCAATTATTTAAAAGTACTCACTGAAAAATATTGCAAATATATTTCTTTAGATTCTCTGAGAAAGCTTCCTCAATATATTCTTGTAATAATCAAAGTAGAAAAGTATTTAATTTTTGTTTTAAGGACCTAAAATTGAGATAAAGTAACTCTCTCTTATTTTAAGGCTGGCTGAACTGATCTCTTTGATTAAAACTTCTATATAAATGCAATCAAAATTTGAATGAAAATATATTGGTTCTCTTAAATGTACCAAATCTATATGTTCATTGAACCATTTTACATACAAGAATCTGCGTAACTATGTAATAAAATCATACACATAAGCGGCTATATGTAGCTTCTGTAATTTATTTACTCCAGTTCTATATTTTCTTTGACTTTTAATTATCATATATTTTTATTATAAAATCATGCTTTTTCGGTGTAGTTTAGTTGTCTATAAATATATTAATTCTTCTTATAAATTGTGTTCTACTTCACACTATTTACAAGATAAAAAATTATTAAAATAATTCAAACCGTAGAAAATAAAAGAATTCATTACTTACTCAGCAGCTTGATACAGCTTTTGTCTTCTTAATCTGTATGGTAAAATATCCATTTTGGGTGTCTATGAGAAGTACTACTCGGAAGTAAAGCAGCTTCATTATCGATATCTAAACGGGCTAATAAATGTCAAGACTTATACTGATACTGAATATCATATCATGTTCTTGATAGTATAACATTTATGACCAAAACAATTGGAAAACGATATATTTTCTTTCCTACTTTGTTGCATTATTTATTAAGATATTACATTTTTAATTTTACAACAATAAGAAATAATTAAAACATCTCATTTGTTACTGTAAACTATATAAAAGACATAAAAATTTTAAATAATTTGTAAATATTAGTAGTAAGCAAATAACTACTTAAAAGTATAAAATAATAATTAACTTTTGTGGGTATAAGAAATTATTTTTATAACCAGGGTGGGCAAAGTATACACCTGGCTAAGCAATGATATAAAATGCTTTATTCATTTTTATGACCTTTTTTCTAGTTATTTGTTCTATTTATTTTTTATTTATTTATTTATTTTTATTTATTCATAAGTCGCCGATCGTCAAGATATGGGCGAATATGGATTTTGAATGAGTGTGATGAGTGTAGATGAGCGAATGTAGTCATTGTTACAAACTAAGGCCGACTATTCCTTAGAGAGTGCCATTAATTAATAGCCCAATGACAAATGAACAGCCGGTGATTATCAGCTGATCCTTCTCAAAATGTATTGACTCTGATTGGGATCGAACTGAGAACCTTTAGCACATGAAGCTGGGATTGAACCAACTACGCTACCGACCAATTTTGTAGTTTGCCAATGCAAGAGTAATTTTCCTATGATTTTTAACAAACTGTTTTCATTTTTTTTTCATACAATGCAAGTGAATGTCACACAACACAACTGTAGTACAATACAAGTACAAAATGTATAAATATTTTTGAGATCAATAACAATAAACCACACTTACCTTCCTCAGACCAGAGGGATTCATAAAGCTATCTTTTTATGAATCTCTCTTCCTACAAATTCTTTAAAAAATAGGTCTCGTTCAAAGCAGCCAGACTAAAAAAGAACTATTGTCTGAATGTGTTATTCAGAATTTTGAAAGAAGTTAAAAATAATCAAACTAAATACATGAATAACAAAACTAGAAATCAAGAAAATCATTAATTAGTGAAAAATAAACAATAATAAAGTTTCTTAACTAATAAAAAAAGTCCTGTCCTTATACAATTATATATTGTAAAGAGTTAATTTTTTTCCTTAAATGCAAATAAAGTGATGCAAATAAAATAAACGTTTATACCTCAATTTTCTTTTTTAATGTTATATTACATTAAATAATCCTTGTTTGTATTTGTATTTAACCACAGGCGTAGCTAAGAGGCTAATGGAGTGGCTTGCCACTCAGCCGGTTTGGGTTTGATTCCCGATATGACCAATAACAGTTTTTGTCCTGTTGGTCCCCTGGTTCGGAAGTCACGTTAAGCCATTGGTCCTCAGGTTAAGTGTTAGAGAGGGCTTCTTAGCCCTAACTTGTAAAATAATACAATCTTTAACTTTTTATATTATAGAGACAAGAAACTCATGTGTTGCATTTTTCTTTGTAATGGATCTTGAATATCTGTTGTACTTTTGTCGCAGTCAAGCTTCCAACCCTCTACTTGGTGTTAACTCAGTCGACTATCAGAAGACCTGTTGTCGTCTATCTATCCATACCCTAATCATTGTGTGATTTAAACAATCGTGGCAGTTGACTCACCTTCCCGTTTGGCTTCAGGTAGCATGTTATCAGTAGCTAACACCCCGTTTTGCAGTTGAACATTATTTCACTTGAAAGCGCTTACGTTTTTTAAATATATAATGTATTTCAAATGTTAATATACTTTTTATGATAAGTGTGATTTGAGCCCTCTGAGACAGATTTTTATAAATGTTTTAGTTCATTAAATATATATAAAATCAGAACAATAGTTATTGGTAAGTAAAAAATTAATCAAAACAGTTAGAACAAATTTGGCTCAGAGGCACTAGACAGTTGGCCACTTTCAAAAAAGGTCAAGTTTAAAATAATTTTAAATAATTGTATGTTCATAAATAAATCTTATTTTCAAGTTAGCATTGTTCTTATGGTCAATCAAATCCAATATGGCATCATGTGTAGCAGACTCAGAACCAGACAAAGCCCGGTACTGACCGAGTAGGAACTAATTGTAAGTGCTGTATATGCTGCTCAATCGAATCACTAATGTGATACAATGCCAAATCACATAGATTCTAATTCTTATCCACTGGTAGCTGCACAGAGAAAAAAGAAAGAGATCGCTTTCTTATGGCTATAGCGAATGCCCAAGTGGCAGTTGCAAATAGATTACAACTAATGTACTGAACATATTTATTAATCTAATTTCAACGTTTATCCTTGAGGATTTATGAGGAATAAGGGAGGGACTGACAAGGTGCTGGCCCTGACATTACTTGGTAAACTGAAGAAATTATTGGATTCAACCTCTTTCTTTCGCCTGTGTGGGTAGCTGAGACAATGTTATAAAGTTATATTTAAATATCTGGCTAGACATGTGCGCTGTAAAACTATGATCAAAGACATTTGTTCAAAGTACTTATATCTAATAAGTGTTCAGTTTCAGTATTCAAAGTGGGTCAGTAGTACAATTTGCTCTGTATAATTGGTAGCTGAATAAAAAGCACTCTTGCACTTGCTCTAACTTGAACTTTAAGTTCTTTTAATTTTATAGCTAAAAGGATTTTTGTATTATTATCTTTTGGTGATGCCTCTTGATTCTGCAGGGTTTCCAGGGTTCAGATGCGCATTTCACCCCTAGTGTAGTATCTTCAGTGATACTAAAAACAAAGTTGACTAAATATTTACAATATATACAATTGTTCATACAGAGACACTTCACTTCACTATGAACGCAGGCGGACCAGCACGGTACAACTTGGTTTTTCGCCACTTCACTGAGGATGCCACACTAGTGGCGAAATGCGCATCTGAACCCAGAAAATTCTACAGCATCAAGCGACACTAGCGAAAGGTAATAATACAAATAAAATCAGGTCCTGCCCTGGCAAAGAAATAATAAAGATTATTAATACTTATAGATATTTCACTACTCCTATCGTCAGTTACTTCCAACATTGTGGGTAAATATTAAGTCAATTTAAATGTTCTTAACCAAACATATATAAAGGCATAAATTTATCCAAAAACCTTTATCTTTACTCTGACATTATTGTTGGTCTTAATACAGTAGACTAGTATAAAGTACTAGTCTAGTATAAAGACTAGTTATAAAGAATAATATACTTTTAAACCGTTTATAAGTAAAATTTGATTTGGCCCAGCTGATAAGGATAAGGATAAGGATTATATAGGTGATAAAAAGTAGCAATCAAACTAAATCAAGCAAATATGAAAATTAAAATTCAAAGAGTATGTACACTACACCTAAAGACATATTTTGTTAGAATGTTAAGCTAAACATTTTGGAAAACTCAAAAATTTTGAATAGTTTAAACCCATGTTCCCCTCGCAACTCTCATAAAATTATAAATATATTATTAAACAATAATTTAAAAAAAATATTTATGGAGGAATCGATTTGAAATATTGTAAAATTTGTTCTATATTATTCTAAAGAGAAAACTATCCTTTAATGCCAGAATTTAAAATGAGTTTAGACATGTAACGACGCAAATCATAACACTTGTTTAGTCGTGTTCCTTATGTAGGTGGGAGGGATCATCTCGTCGTGTACCTTTAGTTGAGTGGGAGGCATATTAAGTCTTGTCCTTGGTGGGTGGGAGGGATTGTCTCGTCATATCCCTAGGGGATTTGGAGGACTTGGAGTCATGCTTATTAGGTAAGTGGGAGGCCTCGTCAAATTGTATAACACATTAAAGAAACATTTACTATTCAATTAACATTCAAAGGACGAAACTGCAAAAAATTGATAAACCAGAACAAATTGGGTGACGAGAAATTTACAGAGTTAAACAGCTAGAATTATGTACAGTGACCTTCTTACTTCGGCTATTGTATAGCCAACATGCGTTTGGACAATGTTATGTTGTAGTACATTATTGCTTTTCTTTTTGTCATTTAAATTGTTCACCTCTTAAATATAATACAGATGGGTAAAATTGGTACACGCTCATTTTCCCAGTCATTTCTTATGTAGGCAATACTGCTATACGATATTGTGGGGTAACATTAGTACAATGACTTGTTTCCTCCTGTATTTAATGGAGAAAAAGTGCTGTCCCAATGTTACCCCAATCAAAGGGGTAAGATTGGGACAACTTAAAAATGTTGTGTGTAAAATATCGTAGATTCTATAGTTTTTGGCTTTCCACATTTTGAAAGAGGAAAGATAACCTTACATGATAATGATTTTTTCAGTATTTTAACAGTGAAAATAAAGACAGGAGCTGCTGGAACATTTGAAAAGTGTCTCAAAGTTACCCCATCCTACGGTAGTATTTGTTGGTAACTATATAAAATGTAGCTGCTGCCAAAATAATTGCTGTCTGATTATTTACTAATGTTGAATGTGATTGAAAACTAATTGTTATTAAATCTGTTTTATATTATACTCGTACTAAGGACTTTATTAAGAATAGTAGATTATAGTACGGTATAGTATAAATTTACAGGAAGAGGATACGACTGAGCCAAGTTATTTACTCTGTCTACTTCTAGCTATTGTTGTAAAACATAATAACCATAAGAAGCACATGGTTGTAGAAAATATAAATGTAAAAAGATTACATTAGATTTCTGAACATGTACACTTGTCAATAACTGAATAATAATAATAATAATGAATAAAGAACTAAGAGTAAGGTTTCAGTCCTGTCCATCTGAAAGGACATAAAATCAGACTTCAATAAAAAACAAGTTCACTGCTTTTGATATTTTGTATGGCTTGATATAAGTCAGCTGCATAAGAAATAAAAGGAGAAATGAACAATTAAATATTTGATCGACAATTAAAAATCAAAATACAGTATAATAAACTCTAAAGTACAAGCTACATATTGTTTAGGTGCTCAAATATTGATCTCCCATCAGAGAGATAAATACATGTTTCGTAAACATTCAACATCTGCTTCTCGGATTGAATGAAAACCAACCAATCCTCCCGGAAAAGAGCGCACCAGGCAATCATTAATTATGTGATCCATAGTTTGAACTTTGACTCCACAATCACATGAGTGATCATTTGTCAATTCCCACTTATATTTAGTAGTTGTATCTTCCCACACTCGTGCGAAAGCCCACACTCAACATGGTCCATTCCTTAAAAGTTCATTCTACCGATAAGGAATTACCTCTTTTATTTTATTTTTAATGTAGTAAGGTATATATGCATAATGTAATTATTAAAATCATAATAACTAATGATACAAAACTAAAATTAATTTTATTTTAAATTCTGTTTACAGTTTATATATCTCAAATCTCTCGTCATACTAGTCTCCATTATTTCAGCAGTTGTTTTACAAAGTTTCAAAAACCTGTCAACAACCCAGTCATCCACGGTTTTGGCTATGTTATGGCCCTGTTCTACTGGGTCCTGCACACACACGATGGAGTTGCAGTGCATTTCGTAGAATCTATCTGCTTTGACTTGCTTTTTGTAGTTGTCAAACTCGCTGGGGAGGGAGAACGTGTTTGTGAACTGTTGTATAGGTACCATGGTCCCCATGTAAGGACAGATAACGTTGTTCTTTATATGTGCCATAGACATGCTACTATAAAAATTAAAGAAGTGATGAAGTAATTCAATTTCACTTTTGGTGTTCTTCGTTTTTGGAAGTGTTGACCCACAAAAACTGCAATCCCAACCTGAAAAAAGTTCGAATAGTCATTTCATTCAGAAACGATTAGTTGCACAGTTCATAAATTATAACATATATAAATTTTGTGTTCTAGTAATAATTTTTTTGCTAGGTAAAATATTACATTTTAAAAACCTTTTTAGGTAATTGAAAATGAACTATACTCCCTGCACGCTAAAATATATTATTAAGGATGACTCAGCTGATGTTGGTCAGCTTGTATCATGGTTTGCAATTAAAGGTAATTTGTAAATAAAAGTAATCTTAACATTAGTGTTATGTATCAAATATATGTTTTACTTTCTTCATGTAAAATGTATTGTTCATATTCTAACTAATGAAAGTCTTTGTTCATAATCTATATTTAAAGTAGGTCTTAAACCTCATTTTCTTTTAAATTTTTTTATTCATCAACCCCTAGTATAATGCAATTTATTTTATCTTATAATAGTTTCTTGTAATTAATCTGTATATTTAAAATTTATATTTATAAAATTTTATTTTAAAGGCAACGTAAAACAAATAATATTATTTGTAAAGATGGTTTTTATTGTTATTACTTATTGTTCCTAGAGTATAACAAGTATATGTTTACGTAGTGTTGCAAATAATTTATCTTGAAATGGAAAAAGACGTCCCAGTAAATGTTAACAATTATTGTGATGAATAACAGTGTTAATGCAATGTTGTACGTTAACATTGGATTGTTGCCAATGTCTCATAATTTTTTGTTTCCTATTTCAAGTTTGCTTTTATACACATACATTGTTTTCCAAAATAATTTTTTTACTTTGTACTACTGAACTGGATCAATTTTTATAGGTAAGTCCTGTTCAGGTGTGTCAATCTAGCACATACGATTAATAAATAATCATTGTTGGAGTTCTATAGTCTTGCATTATTTACACTTATGTGCAAATTGCGGCTACTATAGGGAATTTGGGCTTTTTTAACTAACTAAACTACTTTAATTGAGGTAAATCTTGATAGTCAGCAACTTCCTGTTCAAAATTATGTTTTTTTTTTTAATTACATAAAATAAGTCATGTGGATTTTTTTACCCCTTTGGTATTCCATATGATAATTTTCCCACAACACCCATTTTTGCTGTGGGACATCAAACGGATTACAAAACTATATCTTGATGATCATAAAACATGTGCTAGGTGAGAAAATACAGCAGCCCAGGAGATCTGCGAAGAAAACCTGGGCGGAAACACTCATGCTGTGTGGAATCATCTAGTGAAAAAAGAAGACAACTTAGGTAAATATCCAATATCTGCTTCAAATGTGAAAACTATGAATGTGGAAAACAGAGTGATAAAGTTTATTGTTGTGTATCTTGTAAGAATCAGTTTGATGACTGACATGATTGACAGCAATTCATGTGACTGCCAATGCTTGCCAATATTAATAAAAATTATTTTATATCTTTAAGATCATAATTTTTAAAATAATAAATAACCTTTCCTGTTCTTATTAGTTAATTATTTTACAGTTTTTACCAGATAATAATACACTATCATGATAAAACAATAGTGGACTTGTTTTATACCCTCCCCCCCTTGGTGTTTTGTGTGACAAATAGGATCTTGGCACAATTACAGAGGGTTAAGGATGGTTGTCTCAAGTACTGAATAAATGCATCAAACAGACCTCAATGATAACTTAAGTCAAGCACATGTGCATCTTGTTATTGAATGAGTTAAATTCAAGGAGCTCAGGCACCCATCAGGCATGGCCCAATAATGAAAACTTATTTAATTGCTTCGCTACTACTTAAACTTTATGAAAAAGCCAATAAAGAGTGTACAATGTTTAACCTCAAACAAAATAAACAATACCAAAATGAAAATCTACTTACAAGAAAGATCCCTGATAACAATTTTAAACTATAAAGGCAAAAATATTTATAATTTTATAAAATAAAATAGAACCTCTATAGTTCAACACTCGATACTTCGACAGTCATACTTTGACGCCGTTCATGGCGACGTGATTTGGCAAAATTATTGTTTATTGCAGGCTGTATGTGGTTCAACCAGGTGCAGACCAACTAAATATCTGTGTCAATGTAAATAACAGGTAAAAATTAAACATGTTTTGTATATTAAGTTTGTGTACCTTATAAATACTGTATTTTCTATACTTTAATACTACATGTAACTCCAAACCGATTCAATAGGACATATATCGTTATAGTAATATGGTATACAACCTGTTTTTAGTTTTGTTAAATTTATCTATGGAGAAGATTTAGTTGAGTAACATTTCTTTATAAAAATCTCTTTATGTTTACCGTACATTCCTTATAGTTCGACATTTCGATACTTCGCCACCACCACAGTCCACAAAGTGTCGAACTATGGAGGCTTTACTGTATTAATTAAAATCCTTTAAATATAAGAAAGTCCTACCATCTACAAAAAGTTTGGTTCCCCTGAATTGTTTCTTTAACGAGACAACAGGCGTGACTGCTGGGGGGCTGTCTTGCATGAGAGCAAACAGGGCCAGCCACAACATACAGTAACTGGTGAATGAGCCAGGACCCATGGCGGCTTGTGAGAGGCCCAAGTGACGCATCCATAACTTCACAGTGGTGCAGACAAACCTCACTCGCCTGTCTGACAGGTAGTTTCTGAAAAATTAGATCATATATTAACCATGAATGTATGAAGAATAATATACTTTGAAACCGTTTATAAGTAAAATTTGATTTGGCCCAGCTGATTATTAATTTGGAAACAGTAAAGTGATAAGGATTCTATAGATGATAAAAAGTAGCAATCAAACTAAATAAACATGATATGAAAATAAAAATTCAAAGAGAATATGTACACTGCACCTAAAGACATATTTTGTTAGAATGTTAAGCTAAACATTTTGGATAACTCTCAAAAATATGTCCCCACCCAAAAAAATATAACCCACCCACCCGTACACGAACAGTAGTATTTACCCACCCGACCACCCATACACGAACAGTGGTATTTACCCACCCACCCACTCATACACGAACAGTGGTATCAATGCCAATGTACGTGTATGGATGGGTGGGTGGGTCAATGCCAATGTACGTGTATGGGTGGACAGGTAGGTATAGGTACATGCGTTGATGATGACCCACCCACCCATAACCACACATGCGTTGGTGATGACCCCCCCAATACCATCATACCTGTATGGGAGGGCCGGTGGGCCAATACCATAGTACGTATATGGGAGGGCGGGTGGGCCAATATCACCGTACGCCAGTACTTCCGGAACTAGTGGTGGTTAGGAAGTCTGCCTGAAGGTGGTGGTCTCCAGGTTAAGTGTTAAACCCATGTTCCCCTCGCAACTCTCATAAAATTATAAATATATTACTTAATTATAAATTAATTGTAATTTTAAAATAATAATTATGGAGGAACCGATTTAAAATATTGTAAAATTTGTTCTATATTATTCTAAAGAGAAAACTGTTCTGTGCTTCCAGAATTTAAAATGAGTTAAGTCATATAACGATACAACTCATAACACTTGTTTAGTCATGTTCTTTATGTAGGTGGGAGGGATCATCTAGTCGTGTACCTTTAGTTAAGTGGGAGGCATATTAAGTCATGTCCTTGGTGGGTGGGAGGGATTGTCTCGTCATATCCTTTAGGGGATTTGGAGGACTTGGTTTATTCATGCTTATTAGGTAAGTGGGAGGCCTCGTCAAATTGTGTCCTGTGATTGGTTGGCTCGTCAAATAGTGTCTCTTTGTTGAGTAGGAGGGCTTGTCTAGTTATATCCCTTGGGTAAGTGGTAGGGCTCATCATGTCATTTAAGTGGGTTCATTCAACTAGTCATGTCCCTAGGATGGGTGGAAGACTTCATCAAGTCGTGTCCTATGGTTGAGTGGGAGGCCTCGTGAAATAGTATCCCTTCGGTGAGTGGGAAGTCTTGTCTATTTATGTTCCTTAGGTGAGTGGTAGGGCTTGTCGTCAGTTATGTGGGTGGGGGGGCTCGATTAGTCATGTCCCTTTGATGAGTGGGAGGCCTTATCAAGTTGTGTCCTGTGGGTAGAGGGTCTTGTCTTGTCCTGTAAGTTAAGTTATAGGGAGGCCTCGTATAATTGCTCAGCAGACTATATTTGACTATGTTACATATTCATGATGACTTATGTTGTTAATGCTGTACAAAATATATCCGTACACTCACTTGCAACTGTGAATTGTACATAGAGGTTTACAAACTACTGATCCATACTTCACCAAGTTATCTATAAATCAAACCATTTTCGTCATAAAGTCATACAAAGCTTAGTTTCTTGCAAATCTATAAAATAAGCTGTTAATAAATAATGTTCCATGATTGAACTTTTGTAGAAATGTTTGATTAATTCATATTTCAAATGAACCAAAAATATGTTTGCAATTTCAAAATAGTGGCCATTTAAAATGTCAACTATTTCAAGGGTTAATAAATTGAACCAGCCAATTTTCACAAAAATTGCACAAATTGTGAAAATATTAATACAGTATCTTGCTCATTTTATTTATTTTCTTCCTCTTATGCAATATTGTTTTCACAATTATATAGTCGAGAGTTTGCTTTCATTTGTCTTGCATATTTCTTCTCACAGTTAAATAGGCCGTCCATTACCTGCTGTCCTTGTGGTTTCATATCTTTTAAGGTATTACGAGTCTTTATATATCTGGCTGTGTTGTGAAATAAGTATGGTTTCGAAAATGTCTGGTTTAGACAAATAAGTGTAAGTGCTCGTATTTATTTAAATTCTGATATAAGTATCCTGATGTCTTCATATTGAGGAAAGTGAACGTCTTCTTTTAAACTTGAAATGCCTTTCTTCCTTAAACTGAAAGAAGTATTTTAAGCTCGTAATTTGGGAAAACCTAAACATTCTAGCAGCCTAACTGGAATGTTACACCAATAATTTAACCTCACTGATGCTGTGAATGAATAACAATATTATAATTACGCTGGATTGTTGCTACACCTATAAAATCTCATCGTTACATTCCCAGTTTAACCTTACCTAACACAACATAACCTTAACCTTAACCTAACCTAACGTATCCTAACACAACACAACCTAACCTAACACAACCCAACCTAACCTACCTAATCCAACCCAAACTAACCTAATTGGTGTAAAATTGCAGGAAAATCTAAACTGCAATCATACACCCAATAAACGAAAAAGGAAATAAAACTGATCCAAACAACTATGGTCCAATATATCTTCTTCAAGGATTTTAGAAAAATATTCAACTGTTTGATAATTATGCTTCTTCGTAAAACCACAGATTCTGTGGTAAAACGTTCATACGCCCGTCTTATTCAAACATATAAGTATCCTTCTTTCTCCAATAACATTTTAGACATATGATGTTCTTGTTGTATTATTAAAATAATAAAACCAGCCAAACTTTGATGAAACTCTCAACTTCTTTGGTGAAGTAGCAAATATTCAAGGATACATTAAATAAACACATTATTTTATCACAGTTAACAATAACCCTTCAGCGTAACTTAATCATCAGCATAAATCACTGAATATGTTTCCAGTCAATTTCAGATATAATATTAAATAGAACTAAATCAGGAACATAAGTAACCATTCTGAAGTTGAAATTTCTATGTACTCCTTTCACTTGATTCATGCAACTTGACTGGTGCAACCACATTGCCTATCCAAGTCCGTCCTACATATAAAGTATTTATTCGATAAAAAGAGTGATTAATGATGGTTTTAACAAGTAGATGGAAAAAACAGAATTGTTAACCAACTCAATGTTTGTATTTAGGACGTGTGTAGTACGTTCAAATAGATTTAAAAAGATTAAATTTTAATGTTCTATCGGGTTGCTTATTTTATTAGTGTTTATGTTGCTAATGGCTTGGATGTAGGGAAAATGTTTATAACACAAACTGCTGGTGTTGTATGTGACGTTCTTTTCCTAGGGTTATTCGTATTGTTGGTGGTTTTTGTGTAGGGAAACTGGTTATAGCGAACTGCTGGTTTTTATGCGACATTTTTTAAAGGATTTTTGTGTTTTGTCAATATTTATGTTTTTGTAAGCTGAGCAAGTCAAGTCCCAAGACGTTTTGTGTTTCGTCCAAGACTTTGTAGTGAATGCATCATCCTCCCTCAACTAAGAATTGTGTTCATTAAGAATAGATTAGCGAATGGTTATTGATAACAATAATGACAAACAAACATATTCTACCCTTAAATTACGTTTGTAGATTTGCATTTTATGGCAGCTAACCGATTTGGAAGTTAGAACACGAATTAGATATATTTACATCTTATTCTTTTAGTTTAGTCCTCTTCCTAGCCTAGTGGTTAGCACTCCTGACGTCAATTGCAAGGGTGTACGGGTCTGAATTTCGTAAGGTCCATCAACATTTAGCTTCCTTGGTTTTATCGCATTTACCGTTTTATAATCTTACTTTATTTTTCAATCCGGTATTTTTGAACCGTTTTTATGATCAGCCATATTTAAGATTGCAAGGGTTTACAAAAATTACAACGAAACATTTTGCAAAAGAGTAAAAACTCTAGAATTTGGAAAGACTACAAAAAACGACCTTTTTTACATGTGGTTAAAGTTTCATTGACTTATCTTTAGTAGTTTTGGTTTTAGAAATTTTTTAAGTCGAGCCTTTCCTCTAAAGTGCTAAAATTTCGTGTCTTTTTTTAATTCTACCCACTATAAAAAAATTGTTAAATTCTTTAAAAAATACGTAAGTTATATGATATTACGTGTAATTAAATAAGCTACATTTTTGTGTACGACAACGAACTCGGATGAGTATTTATTTTATATCAGAGATTCAAACTCGAGTACATTGCTTTTTGAATCCGACAGTAATTACTATAAATTTATCCAACAGGTTATTAAACATTGGTTAACTAGAAACGTTGTCCTTATGACAGTCTACGTTACTATTACAATACAATACTAATACAACGTCATATACGAGACAAATTGTAGAGCAGAAAGAAAGAGAGCAAGGCTGACGAGAACGCCAAGTGTGTGGTAGGTTTGTTATTGAGCCTGCCAAGGCTGCATGAACAAGTTACTTTTTCGCTTTCAAATCCTTTAAAAATTTATTTGAATGAAAGTCCTTTGTAAATACTTTTTACGTGTTTTATATGACTATTCAAATTTGTGTATTCTAACATATGAAACGCCAACAAAACTTCGTGCGTATTTTAAGGCGAACATGAGTGTTGATGGCCTATGTAGTCTTGTTACTGACTGAGTTGGACTGTGTCTCAGAAAGGGCTATTTATGAACAGTCCAATAGCCAGGGGCAACTAAGGGGGCCTACAGATATACGTGAAATCCGAACCACGTAGGATTGGTCTGATTTTCAGCTGATTGACAAGCCTGATACGCAGTTATCTCCCTACACAACATCCGGACACTGACTACCACCCAACATGGACACCACAGACTTCTCTTGTATTGTTCATGCCGATAGCAACCACTTAGCGGACGCCTTGAGAACCGACCATAGAAACACATAGTCTACAATCTCCACAACACTTTGTCCCCAAGTAGCTGGGTTACAACACTGCGCCACCAGTGTCGATATGTTACTATCGACATCCTAAATCATTTCAAATCTATTAAGTTAGCATTTGAAATGAAATGAAAAAATGAAATGAAATGAAAAATCTATTTATTTCCTCCTTATAACATATACAAAGAAATATATACAAAAATACATGAAATTGGTTCCCCACATGGGCGGCTGCCTGTGTGTGGGGAAACGAGTCCAGAACAGTCGGAATGTTGTCGGGCACTACTACTAAATAACATAAAGAACAATATAACTTAAAACTAGTTTGGTATAAAAGAATATCATATATATGCATGCGCAATAAGAAGGGACAAATAAGCAATTAATATTTATTGTATCAGGAGCTATTATTAGTAGAGACTTCCACCCACTCATCTACCATACAAACACACATTCACAGTCACATTTGCACTTACTCACATCACTCCCCTATCACACACACAGACGCACCCTAACAAAAGCACACACTTACACCCACACAAGCACAACGCAGACATGCATATAAAACACAAACACACGCGCGCGCGCGCGCGCGCGCGCACGCACACACACACACACACACACACACACACACACACACACAAACACACGCGCGCGCACGTCATCATTCTGAATGTGGTCTATTGTGCGATACTTACGTGTAGGAAGAACGAAAGTTTGGTCTATATGAAACTAGAAACAGTGAGAATTTTCTTTGTATTTACAATATTCTGAGAATATTGTGTCCAAATATGTCAATGAAATTACAAAAACATTAAAAGACAGAGAGTCTTGTCTGCACTCAATTGAAGTTTCATTTCGATTAATTGTGTTAAAACTTTTCAGGTAGAATTCTCCTCAAATCCCTTTTTTTGTTTCCGTTTACAACAAACATACGTCTGTCATTCATAGAATATTCACATATCTATTCAAAGTTTTAGTTTGATGTTCTAGTTTTAGGGTGGTTCGATTAGTGCTTTCCAAGATGACATTTGGATCAATGAGATGTTACTTGAGTAAGTTAAGTATTGTACTAGTAAAAACAACGTGTATGTTATTTCAACACTTTATTATTGCAGCTTCAACACCATAATTGAAATTGCTTTTAAATCTCAAAACTGATATTTTATACCCAAGGCCACGATGGCGTACCTTAGCAATTTGGTGTTTTCCACGCCGATCCCATTTGTTGTTGATATATCGCAGTGGATTCCCGTGCTCTGATGTTTGACTTTCAGAACTGGAATCCTGGCTCGTGGAATGAGCAGTATAATGGAGAAGCGTTTACTGCGTCTAAGCAAGTCCGCTATAAGTTGTACAGAATTTTCCCTTTTAGTTTCTCCTCCTCCTTCATAACAGCGTCCTGCTGAGACGACACAATTTAGGATTATCTCTGCAGTTTGTTTTTCATGAAAGGAATAGATAATTTTACAAACAAGTTAATACAGGTAACAAATAATATGAAGTCAAGGCGTTTGAAATTAAAACCATGAGATTATTTCTAGAAACTTCATTAACTATGAATTTTATAATTGTGTCATAAAAATAAGAATTCATATTCTACCAAATCGAAAATTTGTGACTACTGCCATATTAGATGAGACGACCCTTTAAAAAAATGGGATCCAAAATAAAAAATCAGGACCATCCCGAAAAATCCAGGATGTCCGTTTATCATAACAAACCTAAAACTTTGTTAGCTTAACTTGCTATGTCCTCAATTATGAAACTTAATAATTCTTTAACCCACCCACAAAGGCATGACAGTGGTAGTTCTACTGTCCACCCTTACTGATATAACGTTAACAGCCCTTCCACGCACCCACCCACAAAGTACGACAGTGGTAGTCCTACTGTCCACCCTTACTAATATAACGTTGACAGCCCTTCCACGCACCCCCCCACAAAGTATGACAGTGATAGTCTTACTGTCCACCCTTACTAATATAACGTTGACAGCCCTTCCACGCACCCACCCACAAAGTACGACAGTGATAGTCCTACTGTCCACCCTTACTAATATAACGTTCACAGCCCTTCCACGCACCCCCCACAAAGTATGATAGTGATAGTCCTTCTGTCCACCCTTACTAATATAACGTTGACAGCCCTTCCACGCACCCACTCACAAAGTATGACAGTGGTAGTCCCTTTTCCAATCACTCGTAGAATCCGCCAACAAACGTACTTCAGTATCTGCACTTTTTCCCACCCATACTTGACAGCTCTCTAACCCAGCCACGAACTTGACGACAGTGATAGCCTCTCTCCCCACCCACACTCATATAATATTGACAAACCTCCTACCCTATCACAAACTTACGAATGTGAAAGCCTTCCTCCCATCTACACTGACATAACATTGACAGCCCTCTCACCCTGTAACACGCTTATGAGTTGTATCCCTCTCTTCCCACCTATACTGATAAAACATTGACAGCTCTCTTACCGAAGTACGAAAGTGATAGCCCCTCTCCCACCCACTCTAATATAACGTTAATAGCGCTACCACCCATCCGCAAAGTATAGCACTGATTGTTAATCTGTCCACCCAAACTAACGTATCGTTGATAGCCCTCTTAAGAGACCATTAAGGTAGACATTGACAATCCTCTCACCCACCTACACTCATATGAAGTTGACGACTCCCTCTCTTTTTACATCTGTTATGAATTTTAAGTTTTTCACTCCTAATCATTTGATCCAGTGGCCTACTACCTGGTGTGTCTAGCTCCAGTCTGACTTACTGGAATTTCCAGTCAATGACAACACGTTGTTTATACGATTCCAGGGCAATAATGCTAGTCCTGTTTACGGGCGACGTGTAAACGTGCCCTAAATACTTCGCTGGTCTTTCTACAACGGCGCACTGCCTTCAAGGCAAGTACGTGACTCGTGCGTTTGAACTAGAATGCAATACATATTTATATAATTGTATGTTTATTTATCATGTAAATCAATTATTATAGTATTTGGTTAATGAAGGTGGCTATTTACATGTTTACTACTAAACGCGGGGGTTTAGAACCCTCTTGAGATATGGCTTAGATAATAGAGATTTAGAGAGACGAAAAATGAAAAGTTTTGAGTAGAATGAGAGCTTAAGAAGAAGAACAGAGGACATAAGACCTTCTAAATGACATTTACAAGGATGGATTTTGTTGTGAGAAAAATTGTTTTGCTGAGAAATTTTAGAAAAGATGAGTAAGAGGTAGAAAGTAGAAGGAATTAGTATTAGATTGAAAATATTAAAGTTGGATGATCTTAGAAAACTCAAACAGCATAGCACATGAGCTTTTAAAAGAAAGGCTTTTTTTTCAAAGATAGTGTATGGTAGTAAAAGTATTAAAAGCATACAATTTTTTTGGAAACTTATTCCTTAATGATACGAACCATTTGCAAATAAACTACGTATTGATTGAAAAACAGTGACTAGGTTGGTTAGTTTAGTGTTAGCTGTTCTTACTCACCACTTGTTGTCTTAAAGGTATATCCTAATTTTAAGGCACCATTATTTTATAATGGTTTTATGCCCTTTGTGATAAATTGTTTTAATTCTTGTCAATCCGATTCTATCCTGACTGAGCAAAATTAACTATTATACCTATAAAAATATGCATATGGATCATACAACACGTTAATTTATTAATTAAATATTGATATAACGTTTTCTTCCAGCAATCTCATCCTAGATAAAAATGTCTTATCATTATCTATTTCGTAATGGTTACAGCAGTGATGTACAAACAATCTTTCCCATTTTGACTGTACGTTTCTTCTGCTGAGATAATAGATAGTATAAGAAAATTGATTCAGTGGATGGGGAATGTGAAGAAGGTGGGAAATTATAGATTGCTGAGCATAAGCTTGGAGAAAGATGAAGAAGATCAAAGGAAGGATGTGGAGAGAAGAGGGATGCAGAAAAGACAAGTGGACCACCTGGAGGGATGTACAAAAATGGAGGAGGCTGTATAGGATGACACGTTAAGACTGACAAGTATAGGGATGATAATGATGTGGTTATAACGGAAATATGTTCAAACTTTACCCATATCTATGAAAACGTCACAGTCGCTATTTCTTAATCCCAGCCCCATCACCCTTGATCCAAATGGGTGAACTTTGTAGTTCTTCGAAGTATCAGCAAGCAAATCGTGTTTTATATCGCCCTTTTCTCCCAAGAACAAGTCGTGGTTTTCTACCTGCATCATCTCAGTTATGGAAGATTCTATTGTTTCTCTTAAGATTTTTACGGATGAAAACAATTCCATTGTGGTCGAATTTAACATAAGTTCATATTCCACTTCTTCCACTGAAACAAGAAAAATTAGTAAGGGAGTAATATTACTTATCTTTTTTTCCAATAAATTGAATCTTTGTAAATAAATTAATAATGTTTGTACTCAAGGCAGGGATAAAGTCCTGCTCTGGCTTAATGTTTTTGAATAATTTTGGATAGATCAATAACACTTGGAAAATTTTCCCTACATCGTAAAATATGCTTTTTGAGGTATTTATCAGTCTTCTACCATATCAAGGAAACGGCCCACAGGGACCCAGAAGAAAATCTTAAATTAATGAGGGCTTAGGTCAAGTAGTACATCTAATTAAAGGTCTATATTGAGATCACAGTGCTATAAATACGACCACGAAAGGTCCAACGTTAAAAGAATTACGTTGGTTTACAGTTTTTAAAAGTTGTAGACAGCTCAATATTATTTTCTGGCTCAAGTCAAGAAAGTTAAACTTTGTAAATTTTATTTATTTGCTTTAATTTTATTTGCTTACCTAATTATTAATCCATTATTTTGATATATTTATTTATCGATTTCATAATGTGTTTCGATGACAGGTTCACGTAATTTCGTTGCATGACAACACAGAAAGATAAATCAAAGTTCCCAGTTTACTGTAATTTTACTTGTTACGATTAGTGTGTGCGAAGAGCACTTATTATGAGTCGTATGTAGGAATGGTGGGTTGGCCACTAGAACCCATTTTATTTTAAATCAACACAACAACTTTCATTCTCCAGAATAAAGCCAATGTTTCAAACAAAATCATTATAAATGTGAATTGCTTTTACTTTATGATTCTAACTTGAGGTCTTTTTGATTGTTGATCCGGGTAAATTCAAGTTGTTGATGGTTCAAGTTTGATGATCAAAATCGGGAGATGGTCAATTTTGGCCGGAATCAGGGTTTTTACATGGATCCCACTGTGTGTTTTGATTATTCTGGAGGCTTTTTGAGAACTAAGCGATATATTTGGACTTAAAGTTGTACAGAAGATGTATCCACACACTGATTTTCTCTTACCAGTTTATGATAATTCCAAATGTAAAAATATCTAACGAGTCTCTACTGGAAACATACAGACATTACTTATATATAAAAGTAGTTACTTTTTCAAGAACAAATAAATATGTAAGTTAGTTCATTACCATCAGATAACTTGACAGCTTTAACTTCTTTACGTCTAACCGTTACGGTGAAGTCACTGTTCTTGGATTTTCTACGGACAAATCACAATAGTTAGTGGAACATCGAATCTTCGATAATCTTTTGAAATCTCTATGAAATTATTTTTAATTATTCTTGTATTTTATGATCATACAGCAATAGTCAAAATATTGTAGAGTGTAAATAATACACTATTGCACACTTGAACAGTGCAAGTATCCTCACATTTACATGTTAACAACAAGTGTTACATATAAATATTACATAAAAGAGTTACTATCAGCCTACTCCTACAATAGATATCCCATCTAATAGGAATATTTGTGCCAGTAATTTTGTTAGTTTGTGTGGCCCGCAACCACAGCTGGTTTAAACTGCATTACATTTACATGGGACTACACTAGCGCTCCTATACGACCACAAAAACAGCTGATCCACAGCCGTTTAAACTGCATTACATTTACATTGGACTACACTAGCGCCCCTATACGGACCACAAAAACAGCTGATATTTCGAGACTCAAAATTTAACATTGGATGGTAAATGTTGATTAGCCTGCTCTGTCGTTAATGCTATGAGTTAGTCACACAATTAACAGCACTGTTTAACGACAGAGCAGGCTAATCAACTTACTGACTTACACAATGTTCTCTGTCATTAATACTGCTGGGACTTGGAGAAGCTGACCTGCATTGGAGGTCTGTTCTAGAATGGCAGGTGCTAGACCTTCTACCTAGGATCGACTTACACCCACTGGAGATATCGGCCTGTGAAAGGTCCAGGGTCGGAACAATATCGGTTGATAGAGTAGGCGTCGGCAAGCCGCACAATTGGAACAATTGAAGCCAGGTCCGCCATCTTGATGGTGGCCACATTTTCCGTCTCGTCATGAGGGGCACACAAATTAAAGAAAGTGCTTTTTCCATCAAGAATTAAGCCATTTAGATACCAAATAAATTTTTTTTAATAGATACCAAATATTTATTTTTTAAATAAGCATGTGTTTAGTTCATAATGCGCAATCTAATAAAATAATTTTGTTATAACCAACATTTTACTTGCAATATTATTAATAAGTAGCGAACCAGTTACAGCATTCAAGTAACAAGAAACAGTTATTATGCGATTTTTTATTTCTTATTTTGTGGTCAGAGAATTTTTGTCAGCGAGAAAGTTTGGAGTTGTTAATTGAGGTTTCGTAATATTTTGATTCTAAGAAAATTTATTATTATTTTTTTTTTTTTTTTTGTGATGTAGTTAAGTGGTAGAAGTAAAACCATCGCACGTAAAGTTCGTATAAACGCCTAATGATTTTTTTGCTTGATTGTTTGACTAACTACCTTTCCATAATGTTTCAAATAAATATAATATATGTGTAAGCTATGAATTGATATCCTACGCAGACTAATTCTGTGGCTTAGACTGAAATGAATTATTAGTCGTTATTTTTTATTTTAGTTGGTTGAAAAATAATGGTTTCCTGTTTACTTTATTTCGCCTGAAATAAAGTAACTTACAATTGTTTTCTTACAGGATATGATTTGGATATAATATGTACATAAATCAGCTGGGAAAAGGTGGCACATTTTCAGCACTGACATTTATTTTCATTTGGGAAATGTAGTGAGGTCGGGAAATGTCTGAAATGCCCTCTTCGGGTTTACAATTTTAGGAACTAAATATATACATAAACGTTCTTGTGTACAAACGCAATGTTGTGTACAAATGTTAAGCGAATTCATTCGCTATTTTTCCAATTTTGTGTACACAAATATAAGGAAGTTTGGGTGGTAAATATTCTGGTTATATTACATTATTATTGAGGAAAGCAAATCACCTGGGTACTCGGACTGCGACCAGGGTTGAGGTAGCGTCCAGGAACTTAGGCAGCACCCAGAGGGGCGTGTACTTCCGCTGCCTCATGGCCGCCCTCACCTGGGTCTCCGTCACATCCTCAGGGACTCCTGGAACCTCCTGGCATGGTACAAGTCGGATAGGAGTCCTGTGACTCTCACAGATACATTACACATCATATTTACTGTAAACTCTTGCTCAGCTCCCCATCCACCCTACCTCACTTAGACCAACAAACACGATTCGAGGATTTTTTACACGTTTGAAAACGGATTGATGAGAAGTTTAAATAGAACGCGTACTTATCTTGAACGTACCATGTACTGAAAGTAGGTTACGACGCATAACGATATTCAATTGTAATAATTGAATATGAAAGTCAGGCCATTTTTTCTTTTGATATAGTTCATAAAAAGTTCCTGTAAGCATATGTCTAAAACGCTTAGTTTTCGGTCTGTCTGTCTGAATGTGTTTTTTACATAATTTACCATATCTTATTAACCCCTCAAGATATTACCTTTTAACCCGGTAGATGTAAGAGAAGTAATAAAACTAATTCAATATTGAGTATCAAGTTGTTTTTTCACGGTGAAAAGGCAATGTTAGACATGTTGCATGACTGTCTTCTCATTAAGAATTCGGAACTTGACTCCGATATCTTGGACCTCAGGTTACTCCCTATTACATAATACTTCAAAAGTCAGATCTACCTATGTAATATCATAACTTTTAAAAACTTTAAATATAAATTGTAGAAAAAGTGGGGGAACAGACTTTATAACCACCCTATATAAACACATATTTATATTTGTTTTAAAAATATACAATAAATTACTTGCTGTCATAGAAACTATAAACCTAGTCACTTTCTTAAAGTCACTTTATTTAAATGCTTTGTGTAACAGTGCATTTTATTTTTTATTATTATAACGCGCCTGTCAAAAGTATGGAGATATCCCAATCACGATGTTTAGCGCCTATACTTAGTTCATAGGTGGTAAACTGAGTACAATCAATCGGGGTGGGGGAGGGTTGGGTGCGATGACCTCCATTTGATTACACTTAATATTTCCTTTCATTTGAGGCACTTTAATAAAATATGTAAGGTAAACCACGCTTAAAATTTAAACGGTGTTTATCTTAATAGGGTTTAAATTTTAACTTTTTGATGACCCCAAGTTTTAGTTTTGTAAATAGGAGAAAATTAAACCTTTGAATTAAAGGGCTGCTTTATGTGGCATAAGTATCACATGAGTTTTATTTTCTCCGGTAATACACTAAAAAAATTGCTGGTTTGTCTCATACTTTTCCCAACCCCGTAAACAAACACCGAATGTTCAAATCAATTAAAAAAAAACACAAGCTAAAATTATGTCGTTTCACTTTTTATTAAACACTTTTTTAAATTTAAAAATCAATATTTATTTCTTACCTTGTAGTAGATATTTTATCGATACTGTCGCTAAATCGTCCCCTAAAACATGACAATTAATAATTATTATATATTTACTTGTACACATTAGTATTTCTCGATACATTTAAATACATAGAAGTCCTTGATCATACCAATTAATTCAGTTAACCTATCCACTTGTTATTTACGACAGGCGTGCCAATTACCTAACTAACACTTCATAAACTTTACTAAGAAAACAGTTCTAGACATCACGCAACTGTCGCTAGGAGTCGCAAAGAGCAAAAATTTGACTAAATAGTGGAATACCTTTCAAAACTCCATTCTGACCTCTATTCAAGAAATTATATTTTATAACTCTTCTTCCTTTGCTGTATATATAAAAACTCGATAAACATAAAACATAAGTTACATGTATTCCCTCAAAACATAATTATCCAAAAGTATGAAATAAGGAATTCAAATCAGCTGAAAATTCAACAGAATAAATACTCAACAACACACAAAAATATTGTGCTTATGTTTATTTAATTATAAATTGCCTTATTAAGTAATAAATTTAGTAATGAAACAGTACATCAAGGCTTTATTACTTTTTATAAAGTAAAGTAACAAACAGCACTTTATATGCAAGACTTTATTAGAAGTAGGTTTATGCAAAATTGAAGATTTGTTTCACAGAGAAGAGAGAAACAGAGGTCGCTTTCTTATGGCCACAGCGAACGCTTAAGTGGCAGTTATAAGTAGATTACAACTAATGTACATCTTTATATACCTGCATAATAATTACGTTTATCCTTGAGGAGTTGGGAGGAGATAAGGAACGAACTGACAAGGTGCTAGCCACGCATGGCAAACTAGAGGAAAACTACTCGACACGCATTTAGCGCACTATTGGATGCGACCTCAGTTTCTTTCTTCTCAGTGCCTCTTTAAAATTCAAATTTCATTTGCGTATGAATATAATTAAACTGTTATGTTATTTTATAACATTGTAAAACATCACTTGACGTTATTAGCAAAAATATTATTATTGTTATAAAAATAAACATAATATTAATAAAATCGTGAATAGTTCGTACCTGTTAGTAAATGAGCCATGTCAAGTGTAAAACGCTCACTCGTCACTGACAGTTGAGTAGCCCAAAGCTGATCACTGTCAGTGTAGTATCAAGCTCGTCATCTGTTTATTGGGCTCTTAAACAAATGGTTTAATTGCCGTTTACGTTTTAAGAAATACTGCGACAATGTTACGATGACTATGAGAGTTCAAAAGAATTTTTGTATTATGGAGTTACACATTTTCCTGTAACAAAAACGGCATTACATTTAAATTAAGACAATTTATCTTTGCTATAACATGTGTTAGCCAACTCGTCCCGAATAAAACTGCATTTTGGAGCTATGTACTAATACCTCCGTACACAACCAGCGTATACAAGATCAATACTACGTATTGTGGTATAATTATATTATTTTATAGTGGTATAATTGTATAAATTTATCTAGTAAAGCTGATAAATAAGATAAAGACAATGCTGATGAATGTGAAACTCCAGCCCACCCACACACGTACAGTGGTACAGTATCTCCCACCCACCCATACACGTACAGTGGTACAGTACCTCCCGCCCACCCATACACGTACAGTGGTACAGTACCTCCTGCCCACCCATACACGTACAATGGTATGATAACTCCCGCCCACCCATACACGTACAATGGTATAATAACTCCCGCCCACCCATACACGTACAATGGTATAATAACTCCCGCCCACCCATACACGTACAATGGTATAATAACTCCTGCCCACCCATACACGTACAATGGTATAATAACTCCCACCCACCCATACACGTACAGTGGTACAGTACCTCCTGCCCACCCATACACGTACAGTGGTAAAGTACCTCCAGCCCACCCACACACGTACAGTGGTAAAGTACCTCCGGCCCACCAAAACACGTACAGTGATAAAGTACCTCCGACCCACCCATACACGTACAGTGGTAAAGTACCTCCGGCCCACCCATACACGTACAGTGGTAAAGTACCTCCGGCCCACCCATATACGTACAGTGGTAAAGTACTCCGGCCCACCCATACACGTAGAGTGGTAAAATACCTCCGGCTCACCCATACATGCATAATGGTACAGTACCTTCGGCCCACCCATACCCGTACAGTGATAAAATACCTCCCACCCACCCATACACGTACAATGGTAAAGTACCTCCCACCCACCCATACACGTACAATGGTAAAATACCTTCCGCTCATCCAAACATGTACAGTGATAAAATACCTCCAGCCCACCCATACACGTACTGTGGTAAAGTACATTCGGCCCACTAAAACACGTACAATGGTAAAAACACACCCACCCACCCATACAGGTACAGTGGTACAGTACCTACGGCCCAACCATACACGCACGGATGTAAAGGCCCACCCGCCCACTCTACATGAGAGTGAGGAGGTAGTGACCCCACGGGACTGATTATGGTTGGCAGCACGGGATCAGCAGCCATTTCTCACTTATATTAGTGTTTATATTTTGAAGAATTGGGATTTTTTATTTTAAATTAATATTATTTGCTCATGCGCATATTAAGATTTATTTGAAAAGAAGGAACCTCTAAAACAGGCATTGCCTTAGGAGGTCCTAGTATTTTCTTAAAATATGTAATTTATGAAAGGTTTTGTTCTAGTAGTATAAGTTTTATTTTGTTAACAGAGAATTAAGAAGAAACCTTTTTATGTTTGAATGTAATTATATGTATTTTATGTATATATTTCGAGAAAATAAATATATTCTTATTCTTCTTATTCTTACTTCACAGTGGATGACGGTCCAGTTGGGAGTTAGTGACCCCACGGGACCGGTTGAGGTTGGTAGGACAAAATCAGAACCAATACTCGTTTATCAGTGGGTGACAGTCCAGTGGGGTGATGTGTGACACCGTGAGACCGGTTGCGTTGCGGTTGGCAGTACAGGATCAACAGCCAGGCCTCCCTTATCAGTGGGTGACAGTCCAGTGGGGAGTTGTGTGACACCGTGAGACCGGTTGCGTTGCGGTTGGCAGTACAGGATCAACAGCCAGGCCTCCCTTATCAGTGGGTGACAGTCCAGTGGGGAGTTGTGTGACCCCGTGAGACCGGTTGTGGTTGGTAGTACAAAATCAGAGCCAATACCCGTTTATCAGTGGGTGACAGTCCAGTGGGGAGGTGTGTGATCCGTGAGACCGGTTGCGTTGCGGCTGGCAGCACAGGATCAACAGCCAGGTCTCCCTTATCAGTGGGTGACAGTCCAGTGGGAAGCTGTGTAACCCCGTGAGACCGGTTGTGGTTGGTAGTACAAAATCAGAGCCAATACCCGTTTATCAGTGGGTGACAGTCCAGTGGGGAGGTGTGTGACTCCGTGAGACCGTTTGCGTTGCGGCTGGAAGTACAGGATCAACAGCCAGGCCTCCCTTATCAGTAGGATGACAGTCCAGTGGAGAGCTGTGTGACCACGTGAGACCGGTTGTGGTAGGTAGTACAAAATCAGAGTCAATACCCGTTTATCAGTGGGTGATAGTCCAGTGGGGAGTTTTGTGACCCCAAGTGACCGGTTGTGGTTTTCCAGTACGGTATCAGCAGCAAGGACTCCCCTATCAATGGGTGACAGTCTAGTGGGGAGCTGTATGGTAGTACAAAATCAGAGCCAATATCCGTTTATCAGTGGGGGACAGTCCAGTGGGGAGTTTTGTGACCCCAAGTGACCGGTTGTGGTTGTCCAGTACAGTATAAGCAGCAAGGACTCCCTTATCAGTGGGTGACAGTCCAGTGGGGAGGTGTGTGACCCCGTGAGACCGGTTGTGGTTGGCCATCGCGAGATTTCAACACACTCGACTTGCCTTACTTCCAAGACAAAAGTGCAGTCATAGGCTATACTTTTGGATTGTTGGTGAAAGGTAACACACCCCAGACGCCAGCACTCTCCAACATGTACGCTCTTAAGGTACGTCAAAAATAATGGGACATTTAATGTGGTATTTGGTTTTAATTTGTTAGTAATTTTACACGTTCATATACTGATAAAGTCCTGAAATTATTGCCTAAACAGAACATTGTAAATTAATCTATAATTATTGATATACATAGTTTTGAATTAACTTGCACTAAACTTGCTGCGTTTCAAGGATTTTTTTATTTCTTTAGACCTAACAAACTGGAAACATAAAATTTCATTTTCAGTAAGGTTGTTTATTTATTTAAAATTTTATATACATTAATATTGCAAATTCCTGTATTTGAATAATATATTTTTATTTCTACTTTATTCTGGTTATTTAATAGATTTGTCAAAATCTCAGGTGTCTAAAATGTAATGTATTATTTGCTTTCTACTTTCCTTTGCGATATAATACTTCAATTCTTTAAAGAGTTATGTTTTTTTCATACATTAAAATATTTAATAAAATATAAAACAATATTAACTGTAATTTTCTAAATATAATTTTGAATTTATCAAAATCACATTATTTTTTATAATATCTGGCAAATAATGTCAAAAATGTTGTCTCAAAGTCCGTTTTTTTTCTCTTTTTTTTACATATTTAGATTATGATGTGTAGCTATGATGTGAATGTAATTTCTTGTATTATAATTACTTATATTGAATAATTATCACTCATTTTTACTATTAGTAATCACTAATTTCGGAAATTAACGATCTGTAAAGTGCACATATTCTACAATTTCTTTAGGAAAATAATTTATTTACTTGTTTATTCCAAGTTGTATTTTGGTCTATATTTAAACAAAATAAATGTTATAAATTTTTTACACTATAAATATACTATTTTACAGTAAGCTATCTTATTATTTTGTATGTTTGAAATGAGACAATTTTTTTATTTTCAATATTTATAGGCCTAGTTATTGTCATTTTTTTAAATGTATGTTTGTTAGTTCTGTGTGTGATGAAAGCTGAAATTGTTTACTTTTTATAAAAATATTTTTAAATTTTAATTATCTGCATATAATCATGATATATTGTGTGGGATATATGTTAGAGATTTCCCTAAGTTTTTATGAAATAGATAAATAAAAGTGGTTCTAATGTTGGTCCTTAAGAGACACCAAATTTGATTTGTTGTAAACATGAATTAAACCTTCTTAATTTCTTGACATTGGTTTAAACCATTCCTGAGTATATTTATTTACGCAGAATATTTTAGCCATTAATATAAAATCGTCACCACTATCAAATGCTTTTGATATGTCCATAAGGACTCCTACTGCGTAGTCATCTTTATCGACAGAATATATTACTCACACAATAAATTTGACAACTGCTTTTGTTACTGATTTACCATTACGAAATTCTTGTTGAATTAAGTATATTAAATTACGTTTTTAAAAATAACCATAAATAGTTAATGGGTAATACAATAATTGTTGAGAAATTTTTAACTATTTAGATAGGTCTGTATTACGTTGGTTCTTTTTTATCAATTTTCTTACGTAACTTTCAAACATTTTATATAGTTTTAAAATGTTAATTTGTCATGAAAGTGTCCAGATATGAAAGATTTACTTACATTTTATGATATTATTCCAATAAGATGATGTTTAGCTAATTTTATTATTAATATTTCGGATAACATCAAACTTATTTGAACAAGTGTTTTAAAATTTTAAAATAATATATTATTTTATATTTTTTAAAGATATTCAAAATATACAGTTAAATAATATTTTATGACACCTTAATGCTAATGTAAAAATATTTCCCCATATTGTGTGCCATATAATAACCAATTACAATTTATTTACATATTTTAGAAATGAATTTATAAATAGCAGACTATTTTTAAAACATTTTTTGTGTCGTATTTATTTATTGTAACGATCGATAAATTTATTCAATCTTGCAGTTTTATTTATAATTCTGAAATTAATATTACGGCTATGTTATCTAATTTTACAAAACAATTATCGTGAAAGGGTGATAACGTGAGGGTTGTTTTGTTATTAACTATCGTGTGAGTAGGCGAGGTTTTTATCAAGATCTTGTGAGTACTGTATTGGGTTTATAATGTTATCAACTATCAAGTCAATAGACAGGGTTGTTGTGTTATCAACTATCGTGTGAGTAGATGAGGTTTTTATCAAGATCTTGTGAGTATTGGGTTTATAATATTATCAACTATCAAGTCAATAGACAGGGTTGTTGTTTTATCAACTATCAAGTCAATAGACAGGGTTGTTGTGTTATCAACTCTCGTGTGAGTAGACGGTTTTTATCAACAATATTGTCAGTAGTTGGGTTTTTAATTTTATCAGCTATCATGTCAGTAGGTAGGGTTGTTGTGTTATCAACTGTAGTGTGAGTATGTATATAGAGGGGTTTTCAACAATCATGTGAGTAGAAAGGGTTTTTATCAACGGTCTTGTGAGTTCTTAGGTTTATAACGTTATCAACTATCATGTCAGTAAACAGGGTTATTATTTTATTAACTATCGTGTGAGTAGACTAGTTGTTTATCAAATATTTTGTTAGTAGTTGGGAGGGGGTTGTTATAATATTAGCGATTGTGTGAATATACCAGGTTGTTTATTAACCATACTGTGATTAAGCAGGGTTGTTATGCAACTAACTAACTTGTAAGTAAACAGGGATCTTGTATTATCAATTATCGAGTGAGTAGTAAGTGTTATTTAGCAACTGTCTTGTGAGTTGTAGGGGTTGTTACATTATCAACTCTAGTGTGAGAAGATTATGTTATTGTCCCGTCAAATATCATTTAAGTAGACAAGTTTTATGTTATTTTTTTACTGTGTGTTTAGCAACTATCGTGGTTTTTTATTGTTTGTCAACTATTGTAATATTGAGGTCAAGTGTAAGAGAGGACCTAATGGTCCTAACTTTGCCTCACTAAATAAAACTTGTTTCATTTCATTGTGAGTAAGGGTTGTAATGTTTTAAAATACAACTTTCGTGTGAGGAGAATGTGCCATTGTGTCAAGAACATTTTTTAAGGAGACAACATTTTTAAGCTATCAAGAAAATTAATGAAAAAGGTTAACATTTTAATTTTTTATTTGTTGTTTGGTAGCACTTTTCAACAGAACTATTTAATTTAATCATGTTTTAACTGTTTAATTACTTTTGTTCATTATTTTTATTTATACAACGAACGATTTTACCCATTAATAATCTACATAAAATTAGCGACTCGTTTCTAAAAATCAAACCTCTGCAGTATTAGATACAGAGTCAGAGTTTATGTATTAACGTCTGTTGCTTACTTGTAAATTGCTCGAGAAGGATGTTTCATTCGCACGTAAAAGTGTATATTATTAGTAGCATACCATTTTCAATGATTTCTTAACAATCTCACGTTTCACATTAATGCAAAATTAAAATGATTGTTATAATATATTTTACTTTATTTTCATTCAAAATATTTAAATAATACTTCAATAAATGTGAGTTTTATCACACTTTATTAAAGTTAAAACTGATTTTAAAAAAATGCCAAGTATTATAACTAAGTCGAACATTTAGGGTACTTTAGACTTGCAGTTAGATTTAGTCAAATTTGTTATTTCCATATTAATAATGTTGAATGTTACTTTCAGAAACATCCTCGTATGTAGGGATGGCAAATATTTTCAACATAATGAACTATCGATATATTGCAAACCAAATATCGATTAAACTATATAATCGAAAGAAAATTATCGATTTATCGGGTAACCGATATATCGAATTATAAATCATTTATTTGTTTAAATTATGGACTAGCTATTGTGTTATTACCAAAATTACACTGAAGTTTTTCTATCACTTTTTAGAACAATCTACAGAAAGTAAAAATTAAATCGATTTATCTTCACGGAACAATTTGTGGTCTGTGGGGATGAATGAAAAAAAATTCAAAATAAGAATAATTATGCCTTTAATTATTAAGATTTTGCATAATTAACTAAAGGAAAAGAAAAATTTTTTTAGTTAATATTTTGTTTTTCACATTAAAAATGCTATTAGGCATCTTAGAAACACTAAACTCCTACCCACTGGTATAAAATGAACTACATTTTAGTGCATTAACCTCACATAAAAAAACTAAATAATGTTATTTTGTTATTTCAATGCATGTTCTGTACGTACAAGAGGCAATTTAAATGTTTTATTGATTTTCAGGAGAGATAATAACGTCAATATTTAGTTATATATATATCGGAACAGAAATATCGATATAGCCGATATTATCGAAAGAAAATATCGATACTAATGTATCGATGTATCGAAAGATATTTAACGATATTTCCAGTATATCGATATATCGTTGCCATCCCTACGGATATGTGCCCTAATGACCTTCCCAGTCCAAGGTCACCATCCAGTGTCAAGGTCGCGGCTACTTCGTTTATATAAGTTCCACCTTGCGGCACAGGGGACCAGCTCTCGCTATAGCCCGCGGGCACTGACCTCGCTACAATTACTCAGTTTATGTTAGTTGTCAAGGTTGCCCAGTGTCTCCAACATTTAACTGTAGGTTGACTGCCCTTGCTTGTAACATTGTAAAGGACATGCGCAATCACTTTCTAAGAAGTCAACAAATTACATATTACCATTTAACCCCATTTATAGTTTAGGGTGGGGGTGGTAGGGGCAATAGGCACGGACAATTAATTCAGAATTCATAAGTATACTATTGTCTTAGGTTTAAGTAAAAGAGCCAAACCATCTGCCTGGGTGTTCATCTAGGCGCCTAGTTGAGCGCTACGAGTCATTTAGTTCCAGATTTCACGCAACTGTCGCTTGGAGTAGCAAAGAGCCTGTCTCACTAACACATATACAATGTGTTTCCCTCATCTCCCTCATCCTCACCGTCTCGCCTAACCGACCCCGCAAACTGACAAAAGTACATAACCATCTCAATTATAGTAGCTTTACGAGTAATCCGAACCACGTATATCATCCGCATTGGTCTTATATCATTATTATTTCTTTTTAAATGGGATTTATCAAGTAACTGTCGTCAGGAGTTGAGCTGTCAGAGGCAGTGGAACTCCGGGACCTTGCCATGTGAAAGGGAGGTTAGCTGACCATCTGTTGTGGCCATTCCTCAGGAGCCCAACTACGACAGGTCGTCGAAACCAATTAAATACTGCTTATTGCCATGACGTAATGGATCTCTTGGTGTATATGGCGCAGTTGATGGTATCACAGACGCAGGTTGATTGGTCTCTAAGTGAAACAGAATGGTGTGTATCAATGACAAAATCAACCTAAACACATTGAGTCAAGAAGTAATTGTATTCTATTTCAATCAACTTATCCTCCAAAGGTGTGAATTAAAACGACTGAATCACCCATATCTAGTAGACCAATTCTGCAGTCTATACGAATTGCCAATACTACCTCTTAAGACGACATATGTTAACACCCACCTCTTGAAAGGGTGGAAAAAAATATGAAAACGCTTTCACAACATTTATATGACTTCACTTGTAAAATTGATATCTTGTACATTGTCATGGTTACAAAGAACACACTTTTGTGCCGCCTTTAGTGATATTTCATCTTTTCAGGGGGGACGGCCCACGAGGAGTTGAACCAACATTTTTATCTTAAACCTAGGTCGAGTTTGTATCAAATGGAAGGTCTATTCAAGAGAAAATAATTTCCGCAAACCTGACTTCGAAAGGTTTATCCTTTCCAGAGTAGTGGTCATTTGAATTTCAAAGTAAATAATTTGATCAATATTATTTCTCCGCTATTTAACGGTTTTACGTTAATTATTATGATCAAAAATTATACTTTATGGGACACAATTATTAAAAAAAATTAATTATCGAATTATCTGTGGGAAAAAATAACGGTATTGTGAAATCGTTTCCATTTTTTCCACCCTGTATAATATATTATTTATTATTTACTTAATGGCTGTATTTAACACACTTTTTCTTATTTTCGTAGACATCAGTGCCGTTTTACTTTGGTAAATATTGCTACACATAGCTTGAATTTTAGCTAAAGGAATTTGACGACTATACGAATAATAAACACTCTGTTACGGATAATTTCCATGCGATATTTGACAGATCACCCAGCGAAAAGTCGTATCTGAAGACTGAAATCCTCGACATAAATAAGTACGGTTGGGTGTGCCGTTGTCTTCTCGCGTGGCAGGGCACCCATCCTTGACCCAGTTCCACCTGCCCTGCTCTGGCGTGGTCGTCTAAGAGTGGTCCAGTTCACTTCCTCGTCACTGGACCGTGTATTCACTTTCACTGTCCCTTCCCCTTCGCCCGGTAAGGTCCTGTGTCAATGTCAACCCAATCACGACCGCCTGAGGCTGTGGAGCTAAAAATAGAAAGCAAAGTGTAAACGACCGTCTGAACTGGTACAGTTTTAATTAACTGAACATCTTTCGTGCTATTTAAGAACAGAATTTTTAAGACCAGAATAGTATAATAATGAAGTCACGTATAATATATTGAAGATAAATATATTGAATAATATTGAAAAATGTCTTATATTTCATTTATATATACTGTCTGTTTGTGTGCGTGAGTGGGTGTATGAGAATGGCCAAAGAAGTATAACTTCCACCGTGTGGTCCGACGCACACCCAATTATTTTTCTCAGTGTATCAATCAATCTTTATCCTTCTATTGTTATAAGCAGAACAACATTGTAGAGGGAAGAATAATCGTGACTCCACGGATATTACGTAATGTATATTATTATATTACTCCTCTCAATTCTTTCAGCCTTACGTACTATGGCTGATAAGTTGTTCAAAGATCTTGATAGATAACATTAGTCTGAGAGTTCTAGAATATACTGTAAGAAGAAGCAGACTGTGGCATCCAGAAGGCTACTTGAGGCCCTGAAGTTAGATGAAGCAGACTGTGGCATCCAGAAGGCTATCTGTAGCCCTGAAGTTAGATGAAGCAGACTGTGCATCCAGAAGGCTACTTGTGACCCTGAAGTTAGATGAAGCAGACTGTGGCATCCAGAAGGCTATCTATAGCCCTGAAGTTAGATGAAGCAGACTGTGACATCCAGAAGGCTATCTGTGGCCCTAAAGTTAGATGAAGCAGACTGTGGCATCCAGAAGGCTATCTGTAGCCCTGAAGTTAGATGAAGCAGACTGTGGCATCCAGAAGGCTATCTATAGCCCTGAAGTTAGATGAAGCAGACTGTGGCATCCAGAAGGCTAACTGTGGCCCTGAAGTTAGATGAAGCAGACTGTGGCATCCAGAAGGCTAACTGTGGCCCTGAAGTTAGATGAAGCAGACTGTGGCATCCAGAAGGCTAACTGTGGCCCTGAAGTTAGATGAAGCAGGCTGTGGCATCCAGAAGGCTATCTGTGGCCCTGAAGTTAGATGAAGCAGACTGTGGCATCCAGAAGGCTAACTGTGGCCCTGAAGTTAGGTGAAGCAGACTGTGGCATCCAGAAGGCTAACTGTGGCCCTGAAGTTAGATGAAGCAGACTGTTGCATCCAGAAGGCTATCTATAGCCCTGAAGTTAGATGAAGCAGACTGTGGCATCCAGAAGGCTAACTGTGGCCCTGAAGTTAGATGCCATCTATGGCACTGAAGTTAGATGCTATCTGTGGCCCTGAAGTTAGATACCTAGAAGTCGATAATACGAGATACAGGATTTAGATTTTTCTCGACATTTTTTATAGTTATAGTTTATAGTAGACGCGAGTCATGATGACTTTAGATAGCTTTATTAAATGTTATAATAATAAACCCAATGACTTTATAGGTAAGTCTTGAAAGGCCGCCGAGTTGCACTGACGGGGTGCCTGTGGAGAGGCAGGGTGTAAGGGAGTGTTTAGCCCAAACAATCAATTAAATTGATCACATATCTTTATTTGCAGTAGACAACAAGGATTGTATTGTAAGCGTCAATTATGTTTATTTTTTGCCTTAGCATTCTCACTACAGTTTTTTAGATTCATAAATACAAAAAAATCTTTCATTCTACTAAATAATTTAAATCGAGTCCCACACCCAGCATCGGTCCCCCAAATAACTCTCCCAGTCAAATCCTAAAAACTCGCCGACATTATAGAATTTCCGTAACGCTAAACAGCGTTTGGGAAAATTTTTTAACGCCTTTAGCATCGGAGCATTTTTTATTGATTTTGTTAATCTGTTGATAAAGTGATCACCAGCCTGTGAGGGCAGGGCAGGTGTTCATAAACCACCTTTCTGTGTCTCCCAATTCGGTACTTAACCTGTCCCTAGTCTCACACTCGTGTATATCTTGGCCTCTTTTAAACACACATTTACACGTGTAAAACACTTTTTTTGTAAAATCTGAAGACTAGACAGCGTCAACAGTAAAAATGTTTTAAAGGCCTCTTTACATGACTCTCTGGGTTTCAGTGTAGCATTGATCTTGGTACATGAGCAGACAATTGTCAGGTGAGGAGAAATGTGGTGGAGTAGGACAATAGATGAATTGCTGTAGTTGAATAAATGGGGCGAGCCAGTGGCCGAGAAGGCGTCAGGACTTTTGAGCTTGGGTTAAAGATTGCGCAGGTTCGAATCATGGAAGTGACTGGAATTTTTTATCAGTAATATTCACCTTGTATTGTACTGCTTCTCTCTCTAGGATACTTACTCTGGATGAATAAGTTCCACGCTCAGCTCAATCAGTTGTCTATGGGAATGAGCAAGTAAGGTTAAGAAGAAGGTCGACCTCTCCTTAAAAAAAAGTCAATCATGGAACAACTTCAAGCAGAGCGCACGAGTGTCTGGTGCCGTAAAAGGTTAAGGAGTGGTTAATCTACAGATTTTTAGAACAAGCAGGATGTACAGTGGACAAGTGTGGTGATATAATCAAACCAACAGTAAAATATTTAAAAGCGCATAAGCTAACTGACGGACTTCCCCTGGCGGAGTGCATACGCCAAACATGCAACCACGCGATTTCTGGGCATCTGACTAAAAATAAAATGTTATCTCAAGTGACACCACATTAAAAAAAAAAAAAAAACAGAGGTCGCAAGCAATAGAGTGTGTCGAGTTAAGTGTGTAGAGCATTACTCCTCCAGTTTTCCATACAGTGTCAAAGCCAACTCCTTGACAGTCCTTCTCTAATTCTCCCTAAATCCTCAAAGATAAACGTACTGTAGTAGGAACACAGTAATACTTCCCTCTTTAAGTCCTTAACCTCACTCTGTATACTCCCCACAGACTATTCATCAGACAAAGTAAGGGGGATAACCAATACAGTACAAGGCGAATATTACTGATAAATACTTTCAGTGTTCCAGTCTAGGCCAGATTAGAACCAGCGCAATCTCTAACAAAGACTCAAAGTCCTGTTGCCTTAGACCTAGGGTTGCCATACGTTTTCAAATCAAAATACGTACACCAGATATACTTAGGGGTCAGGTGGGATGGGCGGGAGGTATTTTAAAACTATCTTTTAAGAATTGTATAATATGCGATTCGGGTTGCTAAAATTGGGAATATACTACTTAGTGATATTTAATATCAATATTATAACTATATTTTAATTAAAACTTTAAAGGTAACATAATATTAACGAGCATTATTTTTTTTAATTTATAAAAGTCATTCATTAACTTTAAGTTAAGTTGGCAGAACTCAGCAAATGTCATAAATCTCCTTGAAAATATTTAGGCATCACTAATACAAGTTGTACTGGCTGAAGGCTGAACCCAGTCACATTTTTCTGAATAGAATACTTTTTTAAGTAAAGAACTATTGTTTTGAATACCTTTAAAAATTCAGTACGCTTTAAAACTGTTAACTTTGAGGTTCAGAATAGCTTTTGACCTTCTCTACTGACAGTCTATTACGATCGGGTGTCCAGACATGTTTCATAAGTGAAAAAAAAAACAACTTCAAACAGTGCCGATATACCAGGTAGGGAAAGAACAAACTCCTATACTCTTTCAAATTGTTCACACTTAATTTCGACCAAGTTCAAGAGTTGAAAAACTTTTAACTTTTCATGGTATGTGAGTCATTACACAACATACAACCTCTCACGACTGACGATTACCCATAGTAAAAATGTACACGTTTTTTCTTATTTACAATATTAAATATTTGAAATAAATGTTTTATAATAACAGAACTAAAAATACGGACATCTACTCGGTTTTTTTCTTTGTATGGTATGGACTCGGACTTTGAATGTAAAATACAAACTGTCCGTACAAAATACGAACGTACGTACGGCAACCCTACTTAGACCTATCGACTACCGACTCACCCTGAGAACAACATGGAGTATTCTATTTTGTTCCCATTGTTCCACCTCAGAGTGTTCTGTACTGTAGAATATGATGTATAGGGAGGGATGTTGATTAGGGAACTTAGTTCAGTTGAATGGAAGAGTCATAGAGAGATTGTTCAGTAAGTGAGTTAGTGGATGGATATATTTTATAATTATACCTTATATAGTGAGTTGAAACTGCAATACTTGTGCTGTAGGCTGTATTGACGATTTTATTACAAATAATTTATTGGAATAGATTCAGTTGTGCTTATGTTTTTTGAAATATATTATTATATAGAGTTTTAGAGTGTATTATATTTCATTTTTGGAATTTCTCCAAAATACTGTACAGCAATAAGATCTTGTATCTAATGTAGTCCTCTGAATTTGTTACTGACTGAACCCACATTACCTTTTGATTCCCTGGTGTAAAGATATTTTATGTAATTTCCCTAGAACCTTCATATAAGAACCAAAACAATGAAGTCAATGTTGATACATCATGAGAATGATATCATGAGCTCAGATTCCAATACCTCTGACATTTTGTAACATTATGAGATTGTAGATATCAGTCACAACCATTATTCTAAAGTATTAATTTAACATGTCTACTTCAATTTGTTATGCTAATTAGATCATATTTTTGTTTCCATCCGCAGGTCACACTAGTGCTTCTTGTAGTGGCAGCCTTATGTTCCGCAGATGACGACAAGAAACCATCAAAGAAAGCAGCTTTAAAATCTGCAAAGACAACTGCAAAGGATTCTAAAAATCAGAAACGAGGTCTTGGTTTATATCCAGAACCTCATTTAGGATCTACTTACGTAATACCAGGCCATGTGCCTCTTGAAGTGCACCACAGTGATCCTGATGAACACCTCACAGTACCACATGGGTCTGGTATCTATGGGGGAGTCTATGCTACCCATGCTGATCCTCATACGCCTTTCGTTGCTGCCACATATGCTCCTGCATATGGATTTGGTGGCCACAGTGGTCATGCTGCTTATTCTACCTACGGTCATGGCTACCTAGGTGGCTTTCCTGGGGGATTAAAAGGACTAGAAGCCATCCTAGGAGGAGTCAAGATTGAGGAGGGTACTATAAGGATAAAGACCATTACAACCCATGTGCCAGTTCCTGTACCCCATCCAGTTCCTGTTGAAGTTGTCAAGAAGGTTCCCGTCCCAGTTCCTCATCCCGTACCTGTTGATGTACCTAGAGCGGTGCCTGTAGAGGTGCCTCAACCTTACCCTGTCGAAGTCCCCAAACCTTACCCTGTTGCTGTTCCTAAACCTGTTCCACACCCAGTCCCCCATCCTGTAAAAGTTGCTGTTCCTAAACCATACCCTGTAGAAGTCCCAACTCCGTACACAGTCGAGGTTCACAAACCAGTGCCTGTTCCTGTTCCTCATCATGTTGAAGTCCATAAGCCAGTCCCTGTTATCTCCCCTCACTATGAAGAGGCCCACCCCATAGCTTATGAGTCAGCCCCTCATTCTTACACAACAGCCTATGCTCCTGCATATTCAGTGGGACCTGCGTACGCACAGCCGGTGATCTCAGTCAAGAAATGTGATGATCACCCTGTCACGTACGATCACTTATTAAGCAAAGATCTCTACGCCCACAAATCATATGACACTGAATACCACCACTCCACTCCTGTTGTATCTTCATACCCAAAGATACCTTCTTATGGATATGTTGCTACTCCTTCCTACCCAAAGATAGCCTCTTATGAATATGCAGCTCCTTCCTATCCTAAGACAACATCATATGAACATGGTTACCAGTCTGATGAGCATGGTTCCGGATATGGACAAGGCTACGGTTATGGCAAAGGCATTGCCACATCATTTGTTGGCGTGACTGCTCATGGAGATGGTCCCTACGGAGGGTACAAGAGCCACGTCCACCACCACACACCCTACTACTGATAAGGTACAGTAATGTCTAAGAGCATTAAATTTTATAATGAAATTTTAAAGTAATTGTTTATCAAACAAAAACATTCATTATATAGACATAAGTTTCCTTGAGGGATGTATATTTTCTACAAATATTTTGAATGAATTTTTCAAGAATAAAATAAATCAGGAATTAACTTAGTTAATAATAACTATCAAATAAGAAATTTATAAAAAATTGTTCAGAAATTGAAAATATAATGGGAAATTTTTAAGTACAAATATTCATAACAGATGAAAATGTGTATATCTCATTGCTACTACATCGCAATCGCACTTGATTTTCACTTGATATTTACATTATTCAGCTCACTTGACAAGTCAATAGCCAAGCACTAAGAACCAAGTTATCTATAATTATGGCGTTGAGTGTACTAAGACTGGCTCTTTTGAACATGTAATTATTCTGATTATCAGTGACAAATTAATTGTTGGAATTAGATCAATAGTGAATATTCTTATAGTTTCCCATACTTATTTACTTACTTATACTTATATATGAGACGCCGACCAACGTTGTTGGTATTTTAAGGCGAATATGAATGGTTATATGAGTGTAGGATGAGTGTGGATGAGTGTAGTCTGGTTACTATCTGAGTTCGACCGTTCCTCAGAAAGGGCAATTTATCAACAGCCCAACAGCCAGGGCTTTTTTTTTTTTTTTTTCCAATTCAATTCAAACATTCTTCATTCAAAGTTTCAAGAATCAAGAATATTTATTTGCCATTAAATAAACAATAGGTTTACAATAGGCATCGTCAGTCATGCCAATATTATTAACCTAATTTAAAATGTCCATAAGGCCCATATCACAGGTTAAGTATTCTTCCAAAGTATAAAATGCTTTTTTCTTGAGCCAGCCTGATACAACTATGCTAAACCTCTTAAAAGGTAATACTCTTACAGCTAGTGGTAACTTATTGAATAAGAGGAGCCGTTGGTATTTGTGACTCTTATAATATTTAGCTAGTCTAATGTTAGGTTTAGTTATTTATTATTAAGACGCCGATCATCAGGATATGGGTGAATATGGATTTCGAATGAGTATAATAAGTGTAGATGGGCGAATATCATCATTGTTACGAACTAAGGCAGACTATTCCTTAGAAAGTGTCATAAAATAGATAGCCCAAAGATAAATGAACTGGTGGTTAATATCAACTGATGCCTTTTAAAATTTGTATGACTTGGTTTGAGATTGAACTGAGAACCTTTTGCTTATGAAGCTGGGCTTTAAATAACTAAAATACCAACTTTATTTTTATCGAACCAAATGTACCTTACATACATAATTGGTATTGGAGGTATACAAACTGCCAATCAGAATATAAATTTACACTTAGATTTCCATGTTCATGGCATGTACCTCGTCTGTTTAAAATGAAATGGGTTGAAATTACATTTCCTGGTGTTCTGTGTTTTAAAATATGAACTTCATTTTCCAAATTTGAACATTAAAATTATTTACTGTACTTCACATTAGATTTAAAAATGAAAAACCAGTTACCTCATTTCAAATTTAGATCTAGGGTTAACCCCAAACCTGCAATGGAAGGCATGAATTTGATTTAACCCTTTGAACATAAATTTAACATACTGTTTACTAAATTGAAATTGAAATGAGCAAATAAGATTCATACTTTAAATTGCTGATTTTGCATAACATTAAAAAAAATATTGTTAGAATCTATAAGTAAAGTCACATTTATTTCAAACTTCTACAAAAGAGTAGGTTTTTAATGTCATTTAATTGTTTACATGTTTTAAAACCAGTACTTGATTTTTTGTAATGTTTGAGCTTGGAAAGATTTATTATGGATACAATAGTGATTTTTATCAAAACTGTATCAAATGAATACCTATAAATAGTTTGTTAATCAGCATATTACTTGTTGGTAGAAATTCAATAGAAGTAAACGTCACACAACACAAGTTTTTACAATATAACAAAACTATAAAAAGATTATTTGAACTGGTATCATATGGGTGGATGTGCATTTGAAAAGAAACATTAATTTTATATGGCTGGACTAGTTAACAAATGTCTAACAAGTTTTGTACTGTGTACTTAGTATACAGGATGGAACAAATATGGAAACGCTTTCACAACTTTTGTATGACTTCATTTGTAAAAGTGAAATCTTGTACATGATCATGGTTACAAAGAACATCCTTTTTCATGCCATTCACTAATTTTCATCTTTTCAGGGGGACCCATGAGGAGTTGAACGAAAATTTTCAACGTAAGCCTAGGTCGAGTTCGGTATCAAATTAAAGGTCTATTCAAGAGAAATTAATTGCCACAAACCAGACTTCGAAAGGTTTATCCTTTCAGAGTACTGGTCATTTGAATTTCAAATTAACTAATTTGAACAATATTATTTCTCGGCTATTTAACGGTTTTAATTAAATTATTCTGATCAAAAATTATACTTAATGGAATAAAATTAAAAAAAAATTAAACTATCAAACTATCTATGGAAAACATTAGGTTGTTGTGAAAGCACTTCCATATTTTTTCCACTCTGTATATAATTGCTATTTCTATTATTAAGTAACAAAGAAAGAAAGTTGCCAACTTATTGCACCAATTAAAGCAAGACTACTTTTACTTCTAACAAAATCAACATTCCTCTAACCAGGAAGTTGTTTGTATCACTAATCAATGTGTTGTGTTCACAGGTTTGCCAACCTCAACTACCACTGCATCACTTCAATCACCTATTTATACCATTCTGTACATAACACCTGTTTTGTAATCTCACAGAAATATATTATTTTTGTGTCTGTTTTATTTTACTACATTATTAAGTGTAAATCCTATATACGTCATATTAGGTAGCTCTACCATTCATTAATCATTTCTGAGACACCGATCATAGAGATATGGGCGAATATGAGGGGTGAATGAGTGTGATGAGTGTGGATGAACGAGTGTAGTCATTGTTACTGTCTGAGTTCAACTTGCCTCAGAAAGGACTATTTATTAATAGCTCAATAGCCAGGGCGGCTATGGGACCTACAGCTGCACGTGGAATCCGAACCACAAAGTGTTGGTCTGATTTTCAGCTAACTGACGTCTGACACTCAGTTCTCTTTCCTACCAACATCTGAACCTTGATTACCATCCAACACGGACACCCCAAACTTATCTAGTACTGTTCACGATGATGGCAACCATTGAGCGGACATTGTGTCGGTATTAAGAGGGCCGAGCATAGAACCTATCGCCTACAATCTCCCAAACACTTTGCCCCAAGTAGCTGGGTTACAGCACTGCGCATCCAGACTATGTGTCAACAATGTTAAAGGGCTCTACCACCAGGTCTACATCATCATATTTTAGACTCCTTCCCAACCTCCCTATGTCCTACATGTTACAGAGCTCTACACCTTCCCAATGTCTTATACCACATCATTGTAAAAGATCCAAAAAAAATCTTCATTCCATTCCTCTTTGAGTCAACATTTCAAATGTCGCCTATACACTCTTCTATCCTCCTTATATGATTTTATGGAACCTACATGGAATTTATACAACTGTTCAAATACATGCAAAATATTTGCTATAAAATAACAACTGTGTTGTTTATGCAAATAAAAATGTTATAATCATGAACCCAAAATGATTTTTAAGAAGTATTGCCTGTAAAATGGCATGTTTAATATAGTAGAAATGTGGGCCAGTTGTCTGGTGTATATCAGGGATTCCTTCCGACGTAGTGTTTGTACCAAACACTGCTAAGTGACTTAGTACAACACTCACTCTATGCATAGCAACTAAATCAAACAAGTTTATTCCATAGAATGTAATAATATATTGTATTATTAGTACAATGCATTCACATTTGTAGTTTTTGAAGTTATACTTCTTTGCGCCCGTTAGACACTTTGGGATGGGATGTTGGTCGAGAAACCGCGTTACGCTGAAAAGTAAGAACAAATTTATAAGAACTATCGATTAATCGATTGTTAATCGAAGAAATTACTGATAATGATAATATAGGTGTATAATATAATAATGAATTCACGTATAATATATTGAAGATAAATATATTGAATAATATTGAAAAATGTCTTATATTTCATTTATATATCCTGTCTGTTTGTGTGGGTGAGTGGGTGTATGAGAATGGCCAAAGAAGTATAACGTCCACCGTGTGGTCCGACGCACACCCAATGTTTTTTTTTTTTTAACTCATTTCACAGAAAACAGTCTGAAATCCATAGACCTATGAGGAGCTCAAAAGGATTTTTTGCCAATTTTCTCATTTGGACTTGGCAAACTCATAAATTAGTAGCTGAGCCTTAGAAAATAGAGTTAATGGTTTTGGATATTTGAGTTGGGAAGATTTGTCTTCAATGCTGGACGCTGATGAGTGTCCAGAATATATATTGATGAGTGTACAAGTGTGACAAGTCCACTGATACAGTGAAAAAGAAAACTATTGGAATTACTATATTTACAAGTTTAGAAATCATATGTTTCTTGTTGCTACAGTATTAATAATATTGTGTGTATATTTGACTTACAATTAAAATGGTTTCTGTGCTGTTAAATTTGGGTTAATTTCTTTATTAATATATTCCACTGTACTTTAATTACTATGCATTTTCCAATAGGTTATGGGCTCAGTTGTGCTATGAGTTTATTTCAGTTATATTTATTGATGATGAATGTATAGCAGTGGTAATTGAGTATAACAATGACAAGCATAAATATTTTGCCTCAACTAACAGTTAGAATTTCTCTAATTGGAAATTTCAACTGGAAAGCTTACTAGATGAAAAAGAAGTGAAGAATATTATGATTGATGGAGTAAAAATTGAAGATCTGGATAAATCACAAGAAAAGGAAAAGAAAGATATATTAGCACAAGATGCAACGGCGAAATCAGTCACTGTCAGTCTATTACAGATAGACACTTGGACTATGTGAAGGACTGCAAAACAGCGTATGAAATGTTGCAATCTTTTAAAAATATTTTTGAGCGAAAAAGTACATTGTCAAAGCTGTATGTGAGAAAACAGTTACTCATCCTAAAATGCCAAGAGAATACAAGTTTACAAGATAGTTTAAATTTGATAGTTTGATTAGAGATTTGGAGTCAACTGGGACAAAACTCGATGAAGATGACAAAGTATGTCATTTATTACTTACAATGCCCAAGAAATATGATACAGTAATAACAGTCATAGAGACAACTACATCCGTTCTTTCACTTGACTTTGTAAAAAGCTAATTGTTAGATGTTAAACTTAAGTTGAGCAATACAGGTGATTGTATTAGTAGGAATTCAAAACCAGAGGACAATTATTCATTTAGAGTAAATGCGATTTCAAATGTGAACAAAACTAATAAATGTTTTAAATGTGGAAGCAGTTATAATTTTCAAAAAGATTGTCCCACTAAATTTAACAACAGTGTCAGAGGAAGAGGTATGTATAACTGTAAAGGAAACAAATGGAAAAATCAGCGTAACCATAAGGCATATGTGGTTGAAGAAGAATCAAATAAGGATAAAATTTCTTTCATTGCTTTCTCATCAGTCTTAAATACAGAAAAGGAAGTTTGAATTTTATTTTAGACTCAGGAGCTATGAATAATTTGGTATGTTCATCAATTGAGAAGTATATGGTGGATATTAAAGAAACAGTTCCTATAGAGTTGAAAGTAGCTAATGGACAAACTAAGAAAGCGAAGAAACAATGTAAACTAGTAGTATATAGCAAAAATGATAGAAATATTTCCAAGCAGATCAAAATTGAAGCTTTGATTGTTGACACTTTACCATATAATTTACTTTCTGTACAAAAAATTAATAAAGCAGGTTTTAGAGTAATTTTTGACGAAGGTCGTGCACAGATAACAAAGAAACAAAATATTCTTTTTACTTGCAACACTCAAAATAATCTTTTTGTTGTGAGGTTTGCTACGGGTGAAGACAACACCAATGTAGGTTTGTCAACAATGTCTAAGGAAGACAATTGGCATCTCCAACTTGGACATCTAATCAGAAGAGAATTACAATTACTAGGACTTCCATATACTAAACATCCGTGTGATTCTTATAAAAAAGTTAAAGCTACCAGAAATGTATTTAGAACTATTGAGAAGCCTCGTTCGAGACAAATTGGTGAGCTGATACACTGATGTATGGGGACCTGTGTCTACACCAACTCTTAATGGTGAAAGGTACTATGTAACAATAACGGATGATTTTTCTCATTTCTCACAGGTTTATATTCTTAAAAATAAATCTTGTAGGAAGTAAAAAAAAGTGAATATATTCTTAAAGGTTTGGATGGTAGTGGTGCTGGTAAATGATGTGGCTAGGAGATGAATAGGATAGGTTTTGCAAGAATTTTTGTTGCAATGATTACAACTGAATAATTGTTGGGCTTTAGAACACGTTGGGTTGTTAAGATCACATATCTTAGGATGATTCAGGATTTAGCGGAGGTTTTGTTTTATCTGAAAGTGACAGTTGGAGGTTTTTTATGAGATATTTCGTATTAGGGGAAGCTGAAGATCTTGAATCCATATTTCAGGTGGTTGAATTTCTATATGTCATGGTGGTAATTGGTGACAAGGGATAAATAAACATGATGGTTTTGTTATTTATAGGCAAGTTTAATGTGAATATTATTTTTAAGGACACTTATGTCAGATCCAATTTCAATGGCAAGGAAAATTATATGTTCGGAAAAATGATTACCAAGCAAAATTTATGGATGAAAAAATTTGTAGACTATAAAGAAAAGTTTCGAGATTGGTTTCAGAGTCAGTCTGGATCATAGAAGTATTATCAACGAAACAAAGTCATTAGAGGGGTTGAACAGGTTGCTTCTGAAGGAAAGTCTTCTACAATTTCACCATGAAGAGGTCGGCATAAGAAGGGGGTAATTGATGCCGAAACTTTGGATGTGGTTCTTTTTGAGGATGAACTGAATTAGGAAAACTAGGAAGTTAGTGCTAGGTTTTAATATTGTGAGGGCGTGTATTGAGGAAGTCCTCAATAGCGGCTAGGCCTTGAGCATGAGGTATATTGGTGAAAAGTAAAGTATCATCTATGGCAACAAGTTTGGTATCATAGTTATATTTTTAACAGATTATTTATTTAGATTGTAAAGATAGTGTGATTTATCTTGAATTTCAAACCACATGATGGATGCCTAATTTTCTTCACCAACACCCTAACACTTGCTTGCCTAAAGAGCTGAAAATAGGATGGCTAACTTTTTTTAACTCAGATTATATAGGAATTTATGGAATTATCAACTAAGTTTAGCTAGTTGTAACTAGGATGGAATAATTTGTACACAGTAACATATTAACGAGATTTATTATTTTAAAGTAATAAATATGAAAATATGAAATGATGACTCAATCACTTTTCTCAAAATATTTTAAGAGTTTAATTTGCAATGTGCATGTACAGTACTACATTGTATTTTCTAATTAAACTGTACATTCTACATATATAGAGGGTACATATATTTATTGAACAGTTTTAAGAATTCTAATCCTTGATGATCACAGTTTTCAGTCATTTTTTCAGTTCCAAGAGAAGAACAGGTTTTTTTTCTTTTTTGTGAGTTCTCAGCAGTTCCACTATGATCCCTGTTCTCAGCAGTTCCACTTTGATCCCTGTTCAAAGATTTAACTTTATTAACCTTTTCTTCATTTGGAAAAACATTTTCAGCTGTGTCTCTATTCAAAAAAGAATCGGAAGGGTTAATATAATTACTAGATTGGTTTAATTTTTCGTGGTCATCATGTAATTTCTTTTTTAGTTTAGTCAAAGAAGATGTTAACTTAGATCTTTCTGACTCACTAATCCTCTTCTTCCCGGTTCCCTAAACTGGTTTCATATTGTACAGAAGTTTCATTGTTGTGAGGATCACTGTGGGAAATTTTTGGTTCTTTAAATTGTTTCTCTAAAATTAAGTCGCTATTCACATCTTCAACTTGAGTTTTATAGTCCAGTTGAGTTCTCCGTGGCTGAAACAAAAGAATATAATTAAGTGAAATATAATTTCAGGCCATTTAAAAAAACATATTTGCTAAATAATTCAGGAAACGTAAAACATTTAAAAAATGAAACATAATATTTGGTAAGTAAGTTATCTTTAGCCCTCTAAGCAAACTAGGGAAGTACAGTATTTTCTACTATAACATAAGGGCTGGCCAAAACATCTTTTTTTATAATTTTTTTTTTTTGTGGTTTCTGCCATAGCTAGGAGATTTGTGACCGTCCAGCTAACAGGATTTTTGCTCGTTTAGAACTACCCAGGGGGTACATACAGCTCTAAAGATTTGCTGTGGATGCGAACAACATCACTATTCAGTTGATTGATGTCTTACTTAATAGAGCTATTAGTGGCACTCTCATAGCAACTTCACTTCCTTGGTTTCCGGTGCTGTGCAGTATAGCTCCTCCAAAGATAAGACGTCAAAAGGCACTACTTAACACTTTCACTTCGGCTGCTATAGTCGGTAATCTTACCTCAGGTGCTAAACATTTTTTACACTATTACTATTTCTACTTACAAACAAAAAACAATAAACTGTAACCAAAACATATACAAAGACATACTAGACAGGCTACAGACAAAAACAACTTTCCTTCGCAGATGCTACCTCAATACTGAATGAATAAGCAAACAAAGGAAAAGGATTCCCGATCAAGCACAACAGCGTCTAAAGTCAGCAGAGCGTTCTTCCCGATCGGGCAAGGCCAAAGCGAAAGTGTTAAAGAATTCAATAAGATCTTGAATGTGCCGCAACTTCCCATTACACAGGATCTCCCATGTCAGAACAGTCGCTTAAAATCTCAAAACTCACTTCTGCATACTGCTCTCCAGTTGAGCAGATCAAATTTCTCGCCCAATACTAGCTGGGCCATAGTGTGGATCAGTTTTAATGGACGTAATAAGTTCCTTACTAACGATCCGTCAATACCTGTAGGTAGGATGAACCTCCCTCGTAGGGAGTGGCCATTATTGAATCAGTTCTGAACTGGCCTAGGCAAATCTAACAAATATAAATACAAATGGGGATTGACTGTAGATCAGTCATGTGATTGTGAGGAGTCTATCCAAACAATGGGTCACATAGTTACAGATTACCCATGATTTAGCTTGGTGACAAGAGATCATTTGATATATTTGTTAATATCTAATGACTTTTGGAGCTTTTTCCAAATCTATAACATAGCTTTTGTATAGTTTAATTTAATAAATTGTAGCTGAAAAAACCATATACGATATATACAATATATTTTGTAAATTTTGTAATATTGGAAAACACAATAAAAACAACCACAGCTTTAAAATTTTGTTAAGTTTCACAATCCAGCTCTATCTTAATATCATTGAACATGTATGGAGTGGTATATTTATTTGTATTGAGTTTATTGACTCACATACTATTAGACAAATTATCATGAAAGTTTGCACTTGTGTGTTATTTTTCATGGAGAAGGGCTTTTTGCTAAGTGATGATATTATCTAAATAAAGGTATTCTTCTGAAACCTGCGACAACAACCAAATTCATACCAAACTATGTTAACACACTCAAGTAATGTAAGAAATTGAAGTATTCTTGTTCTGAATATGAATATTTCTTTCTGTTTAGTAAAAGGAAAAATCATTGATGCTTCATGACCCAAATTAAAAAATGTCTGAATATTTTAGGAATAACCTAATATTTGAAAAGATTCTTGAGTAGAACATTAAATCAGTTGTTTTCTTTTCTAAATTCAAAGACCTCTTCAGGCTTTAATAACATACTCAAGTGGAGTATAAAATTAAAAATATTCTTCTCCTAAACCACAATGTTTCTTTCAGGTTATTGAAAATCAAATTACATGAGCCTTAAAATAAGAGTTCCCCTGTAAGTTTGAAGGCATGAATCCTCAATCAAGGGGGTCAAGGATGGCTCCTTTTTTTAATTTTCTTTATTAACATTATTATGAGAACAATTTTCTTCCAAACTTATTTAAAAATGGGATGATTACCATGAGAGTCAATTGATTTGTATTTGTGTTTATCACAAAAGTAAAGTAAGCAATTTGTTAATGCTTGGTGCATACAATATCTGATGATCAACAATCCAACATAATTATTGTAAAATCACACAAACTACAAATCTCCAAATACAATCCTTATATGGGTGAAGCCGTTATTTTATTAACTCCACTCCTCTTTCTCGATGAATTTTAATTAATCGTTAAAAAGATTTGTCCCAGTTCATAGTGAGCAAGAAGGTCTTCATCATTAATTCATCATTTTTCTCCTGAAAGGTACTCGAAGCCCTCAAAGTACATTTTTGGCCGTACCAAAAATATGAAGAGAGATTTAAATGAATCGAAAAGTAACAGCTATTTGAATATAAATAATAATATTTATACAATTTCAACAGCTATTGGAATTTAAATAAAGATGTTTTTAATATTATGAAAGTTAAATCTTTCATAATGTTAAACCAGGGAAGGGCTTAAGCATTATTTAATTCACATCTGCTTTGAAGGTTTCAACGGTAACCTGTGGCGGTTATTTTATTTATTTAATTAATCATCAACAGTTAAACAAAAACAAATGAAATGAACACTTCTGTAAAGGCTAAGTAATACCATTAATTTTATACACAAATAGATTTCACATCCAATGTTAAATTTTGAGTCTCAAAATAACAGCTGTTTTTGTGGTCCACTCCGGAGTGCTATTGTAGAGCAGGCCTCACTAACTAACAAAACTACAGGCACAAATATTCCTATTAGATGGAATATCTATTGTAGGTGAAGGGTATAATATTGAAAGTAAACATTGGATGTTTATAGTAATAAAATAGGTAGCATCACAAGTACAGAGAGTGAGCTACTGTAAATCAATTTTTATTTTACTTGATACAGTTTACCTACTAATTTTGATTAGTAACTACTACTTTTAATTATATTCTAATATACCTAATCAAAAGTCATAGGCTGAGGCCTAGGACCGAGGCGTCTAGAGCATAACGAGTGAAACTTACTACCAACTGTCATTACCGAGACCGAAGACTGAGGTGTCACAAGCGCAGGGAATGATGGGGTTTGGTACTCAAAATGTGCAGGAGTACCCCCTAGTATTCTAATTTGAGATTATATATTTTATAGTTTTGATCAGGAAAATAAAGGTAGTTTTCAGCTTTCTTATCTTTGGTTTGATTATTTTAATTTTTTTCTGAGTGGAACCAGGACTCTGCCCTAGCAAATGATCTGATGAATGAATTTCCTTCTCGTCATAGTGAGTGTCTCCTTCAAGATGTTGTAGAATTTAAAATGCAAAAATCCTAAATCAAAGAATTGTTTTAAACAGTTTTTATCAGATTGATCAAAACACGTTTAATTTCACTTACAGTAAAACCTCACTAACACAACACTTTGTGGACGCAGAAGTTGTCAAGTTTTGGGGTTCTCAAGTTATCTACAACATTGAAATTTGTAGGTGATTTTAGTAAATGAACATATGATAGGCTTGAGTTACATCATAGATTTACTACTTACATGTATAGAGTTTTTTGATTTGCAAATAAATCTTGAATATCCAACAATAACAACTAAGTTTGCTGAAAAATTGTTTGGATGAACATTGTTTTCCTTAACTGGCTCCTTTGTAACGAAGTCGCTTGAGAAATACATTGCAGATGATCTTTGTTGTTGCAAATAACACTGTTCCCTCAATGTATTGAGACATAATCTTACATCCTACAACTTTTTCTAATACTCTAAGACAAAATACAGTAAAATCTACGCTAGGTAGCTTTGCATCACAAAATAGAGTTGACCCTGTCGAGTTACCCTGACTGTTGAGTTATCGGTTGTCAAGTTAGTAATGTTTTACTGTACTACTTTTGATTTTCGTAGTAGCTCTTTGCTACTTTTTTACAATATATTCCTGAGTTGTCGGATCATAAATTTGTTATGCTCTATTATTAAAGTATGTCACTCATATTTTTCATCAAGTTTAAGGCACTGGTAAACAAAGAATTTACAAAACAAAGATGATTAATATTTAAATATTTTTTTACTTCAAAGAATGTAATAGAACATTTTTCTTATATTGTCCAAAGTTATGAAACGTGTTGGATTTCAAATGCTCCTACAAAAACATCTGGTCACATGATCCTGACATCACTTTGATTGTGGATTAAAGCTTTTAAAGGTATGGCACTTTTTGTGATCATGTTCATCTTGGACATCAAATTGCATTAACTCATATTTTAGGTGGGATTAAGAGGTGTGTTTTATGAAGTTTTTTATACTTACTTGTCTAGTGCACTGAAGCTACCCAAGCTGCAATTGAACATCTGGATAAACTTACAACAACAAAATTTTGTCATACCTTGTTCAAATCTAACCCTTACTAACACACCTCCCTCCTGTAAGTATTACAATATTGAACAAACTACACTACTTATTTCGTAAGCTTAAGCGGCTGGAGTCATTATTAACAACTAGTTCTTCCGGTGTCAACCGCGTCAAAGGACTATTTACAATATGTACAGTTCCAGACATTTCGCCCATGCTACGATGTGGCATCCTCAGCCTAACCACTGAGGATGCCACATCGTAGCATGGGCGAAATGTCTGGAACTGTACATATTGTAAATAGTCCTTTGACGCGGTTGACACCGGAAGAACTAGTTGTTAAACTACACGGTATTTGACACAGTACAAGGTATTTGACACAGGCTTTTCTACCTGCCACACAAACATTGGGATCATTTCGGACTGAAAATCATAGGAATTATGGGTTTTGTGTAACTTACTAGACTTTCTTTGGCCATAGGTTTTATTTTAAGAATAAGAATATATTTTCTCACTGTATCATAAATCATCGACAATATCATTTTTATGTAAAATATTATGGTAAAAAATTACAATCTACGAGAATAATGATAATGATGTAAAAATTAACAGTACAATTAAATAATTAGCAACAAGGATTGACCAGAACAGTTTTGCTGCAAATATTTAATTTTTTTAAAGAAGGAATGATTTACTGTGTGAGATGGTGTGTTTGTGTCCCCAGCAGCCCTGATCGGTCTGCACTCCCTGGGTCATTTGGCACTTAAAGAACATTAGTTTTGTAGCTGTATTATCACCAATCACTCCCTGGGTCATTTGGCACTTAAAGAACATTAGTTTTGTAGCTGTATTGTCACCAACTGTAAACTCCCAGCTTGTCAGCTACCTTACAAAATAAAAATGCCCTTTTCATCGCCAAGCAAACCTTATTGAGATATATCTTTTTCTTTTTACATGCTCTTTTTGCCTTTTTAATTCTATCTATTTAATCAACCTTTTGAAAATGTACTGCTAAGTTTAGTGAAATTTAAACATAGTTTAGTGGTTTTTTTTAAATGTAGACTTAACTTAATGATAATTTATATTATTATTTAAATGTAGACTTAACTTAATGTTAATTTATATTATTATTTAAATGTAGACTTAACTTAATGTTAATTTATATTATTATTTAAATGTAGACTTAATGTTAATTTATATTATTATTTAAATGTAGACTTAATGTTAATTTATATTATTATTTAAATTAGTCACATTAACTACAAAATCTTTCTTCTGTGCTTAGTTAATTTCAAAGTGCTAAAATGTTTTGTATGAAACCGTAAAATTGGAAATACATTATTATTAAACTTTTTTTAGTTAAATATGATGGCTGGAATATTTGGAATTTGACCGTACATTGTATGCCTAAATAAATTTAGAACATTTAATACATTGCAGGAACGTAATAAATGTTATGAGAAATCAATAATAATAGATTTAACAATACACTACAGTCCTGCAAGGGTAAAACTTAATTACTTCAATGTCTGGACAATCCAAACAACCTGGGAGGGCAGAAAAACTCCTCACCCCATGGCAACGACCACAGCATGCAATGCACTTAAAATAGGAGCATGTACATTATGTTTTTGAACAGTGTTTTTTTATTTTTTTTTTTCACTTTATATGTGTTTATAACAGTCACTTTATATGTGTGGATAGGCTTATAAATTGACCTGATCAATATTTTAAATCAGGGAATTTCATTTTTTTTTCCATATTCATCCATTGGAGGGTGTGAGAGATGGATGAATATTAACAATTTGTTTTCTTGATTGTAGAGTTATTTCTAGATTATTGCCTTTTTGTTAGTGAAAATATTTCATGAATGATTTGTAGAAGTCATTGTTAACTAATGCCACGTCATAATACTCCTATTCATAAAATTGTAATGTCTCTGTAAGAGATAGATTTGGTGTTCCACTGTACATTTATGGGAGGGTGGGTGGGTCAGTTCCACTGTACATTCATGGGAGGGCGGGTGGGTCAGTTCCACTGTATATTTATGGGAGGGTGGGTGGGTCAGTTCCACTGTACATTTATGGGAGGGCGGATGGGTCAGTTCCATTGTACATTTATAGGAGGGTTGGTGGGTCAGTTCCACTGTACATTCATGGGAGGGCGGGTGGGTCAGTTCCACTGTACATTTATGGGAGGGCGGATGGGTCAGTTCCATTGTACATTTATGGGAGGGTGGGTGGGTCAATTCCACTGTACATTCATGGGAGGGCGAGTGGGTCAGTTCTACTGTACATTTATGGGAGGGCGGGTGGGTTCAGTTGAAAATTTCTTTGTAAACTTATGTTTTCTTAAGCCACAAATAAAGGTTTAATAGAGAAATAAAAAACTCATACTTTTTATTTTTAATTATTTCCTTAATAACCTGACTATTTCACAAACCTGCACCCCTTGGTCCACATTAGTTCAGGTTTGTAAGAGCCTTCTACAATAAACTATACAGAGGAACAACGGATATACAATGATCTAAAAAGTTTATAGACAAGTTATTGGTAGTTAATATTTTCTATCTTACAACTCAAGAATAAACTAAAATTTAAGACATTCTCACAAAAATACACATAAGGGCATTTATTATTATCATAAAATTGCATTGTTTTATTTCAACAGGCCTGTAGATAAGGTAGGGCTGAATTAGAGAGCCTGGGCTCCCAACTCAAAAGCCTCTTATTACGACAAAATCGCTTCATGGACTTACTTAGGAACCAATATCCTAAAATGCAACAAAAAATAGTACCTTGGCATACCAGATTATTTTTGTCAATTAACTCATCCAACTTAGTTCACTAACTTCAACGTCCATAATTGGAAGAACAAGAATATTTTTGGAAGACACAAGACCTCATTAGGGATTCGGACAGATGGAGGCACTAACTAAATTTACATCAGTTGAGTTTGAGAGATTTTCTGGAGATTATAGTTTTAAAACAATGATCAGCCACCTATTTTCCCTCAGTCTAATGGAGAAGATGAAAATTCTGTTGCAATTGCCAAAAGAATTCTGGTCAAATGTTCAGATCCAAACCTTGGTCTTTTGGCCTACAGAACTATAAAATTCTATAATTCTGAATGTTACAAGGAGAATTATTATATGAGCGGCAGTTGAGGTCAACTTCTCCTTCATCTTAATAACTTCCAGGTTGTAGGGAAAAAAGCAATTGTCTTGTAAAAAGGTGCGACAACCTTAACACGGTTGTTAGCGGAAAATATAAATTTTAGTTATGTAAAAAGGGTTGATAGATGGAGATCATTGGCCAAACAGACAATCTCAAAAAAATACGGGGTATCGGAGGCCCAAAAACTGAAATTTTTGAAAATGTAAATTTGTTTAATATTGATGTTATGTGCCCAAATGGGATATAAATTTAAAGCTATTGTTCTCCTAAATCCAAACATAACACTAAAATTTGAAAATGGCAAATAATAAGGGGTATATGCCCCTAAAACAAAAAAAATCTCCTAAAACCAAAAAACAGCGTATTACTAAAATAAAACGCCTAAGTGAGGAATCAGACTAAATGCTCCCCCCCAATAAAAAATATGCTCCAAAACCCAAAATTGGCTAATGTTTAACTAATACACCTAAGTGGGGTATCAAATTAAAGGCATTATTCTCTTAATTACTAATATACTATCAAATTTTAGAAAATACTATGTTTATGGACTCCACTGCCCCCAAAACCAAAGTTCCATGGAATAGGTCTTAAGAATCCTGGCGAGGCCATAGGCCGATTTTCCTCATGATATGTCATGCCGAGATCCACAAATGGGGCTGTAGCAGAGTGTCGAGGTGAGGCCGCAGGCCAAACTTTACCCGCGAGCCCGTAGGCCGTTCCACAAAGGGGCCTGTAGCAGAGCGTCTTGGCAGGGTCGCAGGCCGAGTTCCACAAAGGGACTAAAGGTAGAGTTCCCAGGCGAGGCCGTAGGCCGAGCTTACCTCTTGAGCGTAACAAGCGACGACAGGGCTGGCACGTGAAGCGTACAGGGGTGTCCCATAGTCTATATACTATTAAGCTCGATGTAGTGACTGACTGACATAATGTTGAAGCACTTCCCGTCCTACCACCATCAAATGTATACTTGAATTGAAGATCAGTCACAAAAGTTGACTTTTTTCACTTATAAACAAGATGGCCGCTTTTTTTACCTCAAAACTGCCCAAATGTATTTCTTATGGGAAAATGGTAAAGAAGTGGTTTTTATGACCTAACTTGAGAAAACACTTGAGTAAAATATTCAAAAGTTTACAGATCTACATGCATAATAGATGCACACACTTTATATTGTAATTTCAGCTTAAACACTAAAAATTTTGGGAATTAGAGCCCAAAAACCACAATTTTTGCAAATGTAAAATTTGTTAATACTGACATTATTCACTCAAGTAAAGTATCAAATTAAATGTATTTTTTTCCTGAATCCAAATATACCTTCAGTTTCCAAAAAGGCAAATAATAAGGGGTATATGCCCCCCAAAACCAAAAAATTCTCCTAAAAACAAAAATAAGGGTTAAAAGGATGAATAAAATTCTCAAGTGGGGTATCAAAGTACATCTATTTATCTCCTATGTCTGAATATACCTTTATATTTTGGAAGAGACAACATTTATGGGCTATGCTCCCCCGAAAACCAAGAACATGCCCCAAACTCCCAAAAATGAGTAATTTTAAATTAACACACCCATGTGGGGTACCAGTTTAGAGGTATTTTTCTCTCTATTCCTAATATACCATCAGATTTTAGAAAAGATTATATTTATGGGCTCTACTGCCCCCAAAACCAACATTTATTGTCATACAAGCCAAGTCTCCTGGCAAGGCTGTAGGTCGAGCTTCTTCATGAGTACGCTGACTGAGATGCACAAATGGAGCTATACAGAGTGTCCTGCGAGGCCACACACCGAGCTTCTCCCACAAGTGTTGCGAGTAACGGGGTTGGCAGGAAAAGCATTCAGGGGTGTCCCCTGGTCTATATATATAAAAACGGAGTATGTATGTTTGTCCTTTATGCATTACTAAAACACTCATTGGATCACCATGAACAGTTGTAGAGTTCACTCCTGGGAATTTTTCTGGTGTGGTTTTATTCACACCTGACTGTAGGGCTCCGCCCCACTGTCCTTTAAAGTTTCAATGCTATTTTATGAAGTTATTTAATTATTTAAATAATCATCAGCTGTAAAAAAAATAAAAACAAATGAAATGAAAACTAAACACACCCAAGCGGGTTATCAGGTTAAAGGTATTTTTCTCTTGATTTCTACCATACCATCAGATTTTAGAAAAGACTATGTTTATAGGCTCTACTGTTCCAAAAATCAAAATTCTATAAAGTCAAAGTCAAAATATTTTATTGCTGTTGTTGACAAACTCAATTGCATTAACAAAGGTCAATTTCTTAAAAACTAAGTGTAAAAACTACAGGGTAATACAATATAGAGTACAATGATACAAAAGAGAGAATATAGATAAATAAAATCATGTCTCATCATAAAAATAATCATCCAAACTCTCTCCTCAACAAAAACTCCTTCATATTTCTCCTAAATGACACTAGGTCTTTAGAAACTTTATATATTTGTGGAAGTTTAAAGAAAAGAATGCGTTTTTCAAAAAAGGTAGTTCTATGTTTAGAAATGGGGATAATATCAGGATAACGGAGTTTATAAATGGAGTTATGAACCGGAAAAATGTGTCTGTTTTTATAAACAAAAGCAGCACATTCTAGAATATATAAGCTCGTGAATGTTAACACATTGACTGCGGACTACTTCTTTATACGTAGTGGACTACTTCTAAATTGTTGGCACCAAAATGCACACAAAGAACGGCACAACAAGCGGTGAGTGGCACAAGGTTCCCGGGCAATGGCTAGCCTCACCCTGAACCAATATTGTTGAAGCGGGAGGGGTACTTCTTTAGAAGTAGTCCACTACGCGCGCAGTGCCACCACTACGTATAAAGATGTAGTCCGCAGTCAACGTGTTAATATGTTGTGTTGTTTAAAACTACCAACACATGACTGAGATTTTGAAAGGCCAAGTATGATTCTAATAGCCTTTTTCTGTAGTTTGAATACAGAATCAGTTCTTGTGGTCTCGTGGCCCCAGATAATAATGGCATACGTCATGAACGGATAGAAGCAACCATAATATGCTAAAAGCAAGGAATTCATATCTGTAAAAGTGGCTAGCCTATGAAGTAAGAAAATGCTGCTGCTTAATTTTTTGGTAACTTTTTCGATATGAAGGTGAAAATTTAAATTTGCATCTATTTGAATACCTAGAAAATTGGTGCTATAACTCAGGCTCAGAACTGATTCGCCGAGGAAGATATCAAAACAGTCAAAGTCAGAATTCTAAGACGACCTAAGGTAGAACTCAATAAGTCAATTGAGTCATTATCATTAATTCAAATCGTCTTAGGATTCACACTAGTAGTGATAGTCTCACAACCATATAGAAGTACAAGATGATTCACTTGTTGATTGATGATTCACAGTACAGCTTGGTTTTCACGAGCTTCTCTATAGCAGATTTTAATAACATTACGTATAATTTCCCTTTCATTATTGTGGATCGTAGAACCACGTTTTCTAACTCTTTCCATCGCTAAGCACTAAATATCAACAATAAAAAAGAACACTGTACTCATAAACAACTTTATAAAGACATGTGACGCTCTCTCATGCGTTTTACCACATACAATAATAGTATAATACTGTATAGTCAATGTTGCCAATCTGATTAGACACGTACAGTGATATAGACCCACCTACCCACCCATACACGTACAGTGATATTGACCCACCCATCCGCCTATACACATACAGTGATACTGACCCACTCGCCCACCTATACACGTACAGTGATACTGACCCACCCGCCCACTCAAACACGTAAACTGATATTGACCCACCCGCCCGCCCAAACACATACAGTGATACTGACCCACTCGCCCACCTATACACGTACAGTGATATTGACCCACCTGCCCGTACATACACGTACAGTGATATGGATCCACCCGTCCGCCCATACACATGCAGTGATATAGACCCACCTACCCACCCATACACGTACAGTGATATTGACCCACCCATCCGCCTATACACATACAGTGATACTGACCCACTCGCCCACCTATACACGTACAGTGATATTGACCCACCTGCCCGTACATACACGTACAGTGATATGGATCCACCCGTCCGCCCATACATATGCAGTGATATAGACCCACCTACCCACCCATACACGTACAGTGATATTGACCCACCCATCCGCCTATACACATACAGTGATACTGACCCACCCACCCGCCTATACACGTACAGTGATATTGACCCACCCATCCGCCCATACACGTACAGTGATATTGACCCACCCATCCGCCCATACACGTACAGTGATATTGACCCACCCATCCGCCTATACACGTACAGTGATATTGACCCACCCATCCGCCCATACACGTACAGTGATATTGACCCACCCATCCGCCCATACACGTACAGTGATATTGACCCACCCATCCGCCCATACACGTACAGTGATATTGACCCACCCATCTGCCCATACACGTACTGTGGTACTGACCCACCTGCCCACCCTTACACGTACTGTGGTACTGACCCACCCGCTCACCCATACACGTACTGTGGTACTGACCCACCCACCCATACACGTACTATGGTACTGACCCACCTGCCCACCCATACACGTACTGTGGTACTGACCCACCCGCTCACCCATACACGTACTGTGGTACTGACCCACCCGCTCACCCATACACGTAATGTGGTACTGACCCACCCACCCATACACGTACTATGGTACTGACCCACCTGCCCACCCATACACGTACTGGGTGGGTTAGTATCACTGTACGTGTATGGGCGGGCGGGTGGGTCAATATCACTGTACGTGTATAGGCGGGTGGGTGGGTCAGTATCACTGTATGTGTATAGGCGGATGGGTGGGTCAATATCACTGTACGTGTATGGGCGGGTGGGTGGGTCTATATCACTGCATATGTATGGGCGGACGGGTGGATCCATATCACTGTACGTGTATGTACGGGCAGGTGGGTCAATATCACTGTACGTGTATAGGTGGGCGAGTGGGTCAGTATCACTGTATGTGTTTGGGCGGGCGGGTGGGTCAATATCAGTTTACGTGTTTGAGTGGGCGGGTGGGTCAGTATCACTGTACGTGTATGGGTGGGTAGGTGGGTCAATATCACTGTATGTGTATGGGGCGGGTGGGTAGTTCTGTATCACTGTGCGTGTATGGGTGGGCGGGTGGGTCCATATCACTGTACGTGTATAGGCGGGTGGGTGGGTCAGTATCACTGTACGTGTACAGGCGGATCTGTTTTTTCCGCTTGTACAAGCTTCGCTACAGTTGATTCACTACTCTACTTATCCCTTCCTCATACCAGTAAAAGCTTGGCTGCAGACTCACCACTTCATAAGTAAAAGCTTGGCATGTACGGTATAGTACAGTTCGCTCGCTTTTATGTTAGTACCTGATCTAATAATCTGGAAATATAGTAGTCAAATTTAGAGGAATTAAGTCTCAAAGAAGCTTATTTCACAGGATTTGGCCATACCCTATAACCAGTTTATTGTTGTGTTCAAGTTAATTTTAAAATTATCTGATAGAAATCAGGTTGTTGTCCTGAATAAAAAAGGTTTTATAGTCTAGAAAACTTTCTATGTATACTTTACGAAGGTGCAAAGTAATAGTTAGTAGAAATTACCTAAGATATTTCTCAGTGAAAACCAATTAAATTCTAATTTTTATAGCCACAGTCTTATTGCCTATTTACACCATGAGGAGAGCCTCCATGTCTAATTTCAGCATCATATACTAAATTTTAGTTTTTAAATAAAGTTAAATTTTAAACATTCAAAGCTGTTTATTTCCATAGATTCTTGACATAAACATAGTTTGGTTCGCATTCTTAATAATACTGATAAATTATTTATATTCAAAAACAAAACAAACACATATTTTGGAATCTTAGAACTTAGGCTTAAGCGGCCGGTGTCATAACTAGAATCTACAGTTTCCGGTGACAACCGCGTCAAGGTACTATCTACAATATTTACAAAATGACCAGACATTTCGCCCATACTGTGATGTGGCATCCTCAGTGGTTTCTCTGAGAGGCAGTCTCAGTCAGTCTCAGAGAAACCACTGAGGATGCCACATCACAGCATGGGCGAAACGTCTGGTCATCTTGTAAATATTGTAGATAGTACCTTGACGCGGTTGTCACCGGAAACTGTAGATTCTACATATTTTGGAAGTAAAATCCTCACAAAGACAAGTCTGTGTATGAGGTTGCAGCACTATCATTTATTTAGTAAAATTTTACAAAGGTATATTACGGTTAATCTGGTAAAATACTATTAATTTATGTTTATACTAGTGATAGATGAAATCTATGTTTACTCTCATTGAGCACAACACATGGGGTGCCTAATCCACCGGACATGGTCCTAACTTCTCTTGTTCATTCGTTTATCACACTCACGACACTTCCAACCTGAGTCATACATTCAACTTGCATACTCACATGTCATTCATCTCGTCTGGTTCTCACCACACGCCAACACATATGCACACATACTCCCAACACACACTCTTAGACACACACAGTGAAGAATTAAGCTATAAATGTAGAGTTTTTCATGTCCTTTGAGCAGACAATGACATTATTCAGAAGAGCTTTTAAATTTTCCGATTTAAATCAGTTTTTCTCCAAGGCAACAAAGCTTTATAGTTTAAAATCTTCCCTACTTTTAGTAGGCACAAAGTAAGACAATTGTTTCTGAATCAGTGGAATATCTTTTTTTTTTTTTTTTTTCCATGTGTAGCTATATTTGCCATGTGTTCTAAGAGCAGGAAAAAGCTGTATTGAAAGGAGTTTTTAAATTTTCTGATTGACAACGATTTGTTCTCGAAGATAACAAAGTTTTATAGTCTAAATAAGTAAGTTTACTTTTAGAGGTCACGGGGTAGAGCGATTGTGACTGAATTGGTGTTTTTTTTGCCAAGTTTACACGTTCCTTACAGTAGTAAGGTTGCTATAATAATCCTACACAATTTTCCTGCAATAATATGTTTGTTCTATTACGTTTAAGAGTTTTTTGTTGAGAAAACCATATAAGACTACTTTCAGAGTACATGAAGTAGTCGTTTTGAGTGACGTGCCCAAGTGAAAATCTAGCTCTGCCTAAGGTTGAACGAGGTAGATAGAACAAAAACTCATAGGATTTGAGGATAGTTTGAAATTTGCTACTGGAAACGATAGTAATTTTTCAATAGGACTATTCTCTTAGCCACTACAGGGAAACTTGGAAAACACTTTTCTTGAATGTGAGAGTTTTTTAAAATCCTTTCCTATTTATTACACACCTACTACATAAAACTAATAATCCTACAAAATGTCAGCCTCGAAGTAGTTTTTAATGTACAGTTTTCGGTAATTAGTAACACATACTAATTATTATCTTTTTAAATTTTATACAACAATTTTTACACTGTTATACCAAGACTTCTAGTGATCTTTTTGAATACTATACCAAAAACTGTATTCTTCATTAAAAACTAAAATCTCTCCAAATAGTTTAGTCCATTCACTTTGTTGCACATAGAAGAAAAAAAGTACAAAAAGTAACAAAATACTGAAACTATGATAAGAAAGTAGTTAGGAAGTTAATTCAAATATTATAAATTAACAAATAACTTTAATATAAATCTAATATTTGAATTGCTTGGTAAAAAGAGTGCTACTTGGACTGAGAGATTTTTCCTTCTCTATTTGTATTCTCTATAGATTATAGTTCTATTTGTAAAATAGTATATTTACTTACCAAGGGATCACCCAAGCATAAGTGAATGGAGCACAGCACTAGCAGTCCTAAAACCGAGTTCTGAAATAAAAATAATTGCTCTATACAATACTTTGGAGTTAAATTATGAAAATTAAAACAAGGTGTACATGTCAGGAACTATGTCTTTCCACTTTTAACCCTTAATGAGTGGCGTGGTATACTAACGGTATACTTACAGCAGCTTATGACACAGTATGGAGCAAAGGTTTGTTGTTTAAATTCTACAGCCTCTTTCCCTGTCCCATTCTATTGCGACTTTTGCAGTCAATGCTTAGTGCCAGGCTAATAAAAGTTTATCTCGGTTATGAAGAAAGCTCTTTTAGATAGCTGAAGAATGGGAAGCCACAGGGGTCTGTACTTGCTCAAATTTTATTCAATGTGTATACTGCTCATCCCACTCACAAAGTCTTGACAATTTATAGATGCGGATGTTATAACTTTAGCTTACCAACATAAGAACTTCACAACTACTGAAGAAACACTTACAAGTGACCTTGCAGCCTTTGAAGAATATTTTAGAACCTGGAAGCTGATTCCTAGCCCATCAAAAACCGAAGTAGCCTGCTTCCACTTTAGTAATAGACTGGCTAATCGAAAACTGAACATCTTCCTAAATGGTGTAAAACTCCATCATATGAGCATTCACCATATATACCTGGGAATAACATTAGATTGATCGCTGACCTTTAAAAGCCATCTATTAGTGGCACTCTCATGTCCACTTCCTTGGCTCCCAGAGCTGTGCAAATATAGCTCCTCCAGAGATAAGACGTCAGGAGGCACTACTCAAAGAATTCAATAAGATCTGGAATGCCCCTCACCTACCCATTATACAGGATCTCCCACATCAGAACAGTCGCTTAAAATCTCGAAACCCACCTCTACTTACTGCTTTCCATTTGAGCAAATCAAACTTCTCGCCCAATACCAGCTGGGCCGTAGCGTGGAACAGTTTTGATGGACATAATAAGTTCCTTATTAACGATCCGTCAATACCAGTAGGTGGGATGAACCTCCCTCGTAGTGAGTGGACACTGTTAAATCGGTTCCGAACTGGCATTGGCAGATGCAATTACTAGAAGTATAAATGAGGATTGACAGTAACTTCTGTACTCATTTATACTTAACTTATTATAAAAGTCTGGTACTGTTTGTAGACACAAGGAGGAGGTAATTGTGGAAAGGTTACCCAGATGATGGGTCTTTGTGTACTAACAAAAGATTAATGCTCTTTTCATAGTAACACCCATACACGTACATTGTATTAATCCACCCGCCCAACCATACACATAAAGTGCCATCAACCCAACAGCCCACCCATACACGTACAGTGTATTAACCTACTCGCCCACCCACTCACTGATACACATACAGTGTTATTGACCCACCCGTCCTCCTATATATGTACAGTGGTATTGACCCACCCGTACATGTAGAGTGTTATTGAACATAATAACATAATAATGTAGGATAAGTACTACAAAAGAAAGACATGTGAAACTCTTTTTATGACTTTCTTTTTATGTGAAAAGTTTTATGTGAAACTCTTTGCAAAGAGTTTATCCAAACAATGGATCACATAGTTACAGAGTCCCCCTACGCTCTTTTACGGAGGGATTAGTCAGCATACACAGAATCAGTGAGGCAGGTGTTAGATGGCTCGATGGATTGAACTTAGCTTTGTTACTGGAGATCAATTTACATTTTATAATTAATGAATATTTAATCATGAATTTTGGACATGGAAATATACATCGCAGCTTTATAATTAACAAATGGTAGCTGACAACAAACCATTTTGTTAATTATATATATACCCACAATTCAAATAATTACTATGTAAATGGATAATTGTCATTATTAGTTAGAAATAAATTCATTTATTTATGTATATATATATATTTTTTTATGGCTTTTTAGTTTTAGTTTTAATTTGTTTAGTTCACATGGGTCTGCAGGCCTGTGCATGAACTTTATTCCAACAAGTGAACTGTTAGCTCAGTTGGAACCTTCAACCTTGGACCTTGCCCTCCGTAGTCTGGCACTTCAGCCATTGAAGCCCACGCCGGCAAAGTACTTGTGGTGTACTTAATTTCAAATAAACTGTTTGATGTACAATTATAATAATATTTTACAATATGTATCTTAACAGAAGCAATAATACATTTAGCCCCCAACGCTAAACACAAACAATCCAATTCTTAACTCAAAATAGTGTTAAGAACAACAAATCATATATTTTAGGTTCAACACTGAAAGATGGTTGACTGCCACTTAAATAAGTTAATGAAAAGTAGTAACAAATTAATTAACTAAAAATTAGGACCTTCTAGCCATCAGTACACACAGTAGCATCTTTTTAACAAATTAAAATAATAATGAATAACCTTTAATACTGGGTTGCAAACATTCTTTAACACGTCCAATGCTGATGACGCCCATTGGCGTCACACAGAACGTGCCTTGTATGCTGATGACGCCAGTTGGCGTCACTCTCGCCTTTTTGCAAGCCAACAAGAACGTAAAAACAAGAACGACGCCACTTGGCGTCATTTATTATTTTTTACATTATATTGCTAATTTTTGAATAAAACATTTCCTGAACATGTACATAATTAATTATGAAATAATAAACATCCAAAAATAAAATAAAATATTTCACCATTTGCACAATAATGAATTTCCATGTCAGCAGTGAACGTGTTAAAATGTTAAAATTTAACAGTTTAAGAATTTTAAATCTGCTATACTAACGCCTTCTTAGTATATAAAGCAAAAAGATGTTATATATTCATTACCTAAAACAATAAAATAATTTTTATTAAATCTATATATATAAAATCCAATGTATGTTTGTCTGTCTGTCTGTCCTTTATGCGCTACCAAACCGTCCAGCCGATCGCCATGAAACTTGGGGAAGTTGTTCTATATACCTCAGGGAAGGTTTCTGTCCTATTCCCGTTTCTTTAATCCCTCAGGGCTCCATCCCTTGGACTTCTAAAGTTTCAATGTTAATCAAATAGCAGGATGCATGAAGGTATAATAAGTCAAATATAAAAAGAATATCAGCTGTGGGTTTTAAATATGTCAAAATTATACTGTTTATATTTTTATGTTTTGATTTCTTGTGAAGCTATATTAATTGATTGATTTATTTGATTAACAGCTGTTAAATAAAAACAAATAGAATAAACTTGTGGTAGGCAAAACTTTCAAAATTAAAAATAATTGAGTAGGCTACAGTAGTAAACTACACAAAACATCAGCTGTTGTAAATTGGATACTGTGTAAACTGAAAGGTTGCTGCACATTTCAATGATACAATCAAAACTCAATATTATGACCGGCGAAGCAGGCGGGTACAGCTAGTTTAAAATAAAAACAAATTACCAATAAGAACAATATGACATACCATTACTTCCACAGCTGCTTCTGGTCTACAGAGTGAGTAAAGTGCAGCTAATGTGTATATGATGATGGTATTTAGCAGTTCCAGAAATGGATATAATTAGGTATGTAAACATGCCAGTGTTTACTGTAGATTACGGACAATGTAAAACTGATAATATTTTAAGTGTATATTTAATATTTAATCTGAAGCATTCAATAATAAAAATGTAAATTACCATTTATTTATTTGTTCAACAGTAATGAAGATTGACGTAATGTCAGTTTTTTAACTAGCATGGAAAATTTGGGTCTAATGAATAAAAATGTAGTACTTTTTAATTTAATTTGTAGTAATTTGTTATAATTTGTTAGGATAAATTGCTTAAATTTTGCTTGGAGGGGTAAGGAGTTGCTTTTATCTGTAGGAAACGCTTGAAAAGAGACAAACAAAAACTTAGCAAAATTATCTTTTGCTAAATATTCAAGCTATTGTTTGAAAATGTTTACGATAGCTCAATCGGTGCTTGATCAGTGTTCTTAGTAGATGGAATTGCAACTTTCTTGATATTCGTACACTTTAACATTACAAAGCTCGTCGTGACCAGGGATGTTCAATGGCTGGCTGATCATTTCATTAACGAAATAGCTCTCCGAATTCTCTTTCATACAATTTCAATACTTCACTCATAGCCTTGTCCTTGGCAACTTATCACTTGGTGTTTGTTATTTGTTTGGCAAAATGCTGTTGGTTCCTTGTTTGGTGCTGAAGGTAGCAGAATATATTAATACAAGTTAACTACTGTCTTCAACTAAATAATCACCGTCACTATTGGAACTTGTATTTGATATTATGAAGCAAAATTATTATTATTAATTCTAAATAAAACGTATATGAGCAAATATTGGAAATAGTGTAAGATAACAACAATTCATAGATCGTAAATCCAATATAAAATTTATTTTTAATATAAACGTTTTCGAAAGCAAAGCTTCCATCTTCAGGTTATGTTATGTTATCATAACCTGAAGATGGAAGCTTTGCTTTCGAAAACGTTTGTGTTATATTAAAAATAAATTTTATATTGGATTTACGATCTATGAATTGTTGTTATCTTATATTATTAATTCTGTTCACTCAAAAGACACCACAAACTGTTTATTCAAGATACTACATGAACGCCACTGACAAAATTAACTTGACCTTAAACAAATATAAAGCTATCGTAGACATTAAACCACTTGCTTGTGTTAATTGTCACAACAGAAGCTTGATTGAATCCCACATTAAGTATGGTTTGACAGTGTGGGGTGGCACAACCAAACAAAACCTAAATAGAATCCTAGTACTACAAAAGAAAGCAACAAGAACACTTGCTGATCTAAAACCAACAGAGAGCTGTAAAGAATCTTTCAAAGCACTAGGAATTCTAACAGTGATAAGTCTTTATATCCACACTGTTGTTACCCAAACACATAAGCAGGACTACACACGAGGGGAGAATATCCACCACTACAGTACGAGACGAGCAAAAGACTTCCACTACACCACACTACACAGTACAGCAAGAAGTACAGCAAGAAGCCATCGTACATCGGACGTAAACTACCAGAATCACTGAAGAACCTGAACACCCAACAACTGAAGAGACAACTCAGGACTGGCTGGTGGAACGACCGTTGTATACATTGGAGAAATTTTTCACCATGACACAAACTTACTAATTTTGTAAAGCAAGAAGCATGAAGACAACTCTGTATTTCTGACACCATTACATTTCTTGAAGAAATTGTAAATAAAGCATTTTGATTGATTGACTGATTGTGCTAGAAGCAATTCCTTGGGACCTTTTGCTTTATAATAATAAATCTATAAATTAGCAATTGCTTGGTTTTAATTTGTTTGGCCCAGTCTACAAGGTTCTGGTGATAATGGAACACTACCAGCTAAAACAATAAAAATCCAAATAGATTAGTTTTTAACTGTTGGTTTTTTAAACTATTTCACCAATGTTTTACTAGAAAATAAAAGCTAACTTTACGCTAAAACATTTATTTTTGGTCACAGAATCAGTAATGAGACCAGTAAAATAAATATTTAAAAAAAACACATTGAGAAGAAGCATATTTTCATCTGTTAACAACTAAGTGTTCTTTAATCATGAAGGTAAACATATAAATAATATACTTATAAATAAAATTAATGTGGAATAGCTCTGTTAAAACACTAAGAATATTTCATCTAACAATTAGTATCATGGGGCAAGATTGATCTCTTAAATATTTATTCTTTAACTATAACAGCCTCATGTAGCTGTGAACATGGCTTGAAAAAAGATAAAAGTTGTGTTGTATCAACTTTCAAGAATATTAGTGATTTTTCTAGATCTTAGCTTATAGATGGTGGTGGGCTAAGAACATATGCATGTCATATAAAAATTAAAAACATAAAAATATGAAGAGTTTCAGCAAAGAAATTATTTTTGAAACAGCAGGAATGGAATTAGTCTTAGGAATTGAAAATAGCGGGAAGATAATTCAAAATTGTCATTAATTAATAATATTTGGCTTATATCATTCACCACACGACTATAACATAGATATTTTCTAAATATTTATCACAAAGTAATCTGTCAAAGAATTTACCAAAAAAAAAAGAATTTTATTGTTTTTGAAAATAGAGTATTAAGAAAAGTGTTTGGTCCAGTATGCGAAGGAGATGTTTGGAGAATAAGAAAGAACAGAGAATTAAGAGAAATATACACTCACCCAGATATAGTAGCACTAGTGAAAAGTAGAAGACTAAGGTGGGCTGGACATGTGTGGAGGCGAGAAAATACCTCCATTATTAAATATATTGAACGATCGAACCCAGAAAGTAGAAGACCCCTTGGCAGGCCAAGACTTAGATGGAGAGATCAGGTCCTCAAAGATATTCACAAATTGGGGACTACACCTGAGGCAGCAAAGAACAGAGCAGAATGGAGAGGCTTTGTTGGCGAGGCCAAAAACCAACTGGGGTTTCAATGGCCAAGGAGGTAAGGTAGGGGAAGATGATTTTTATTATAACTATCTTTAGTGAAATAGTTAATTATGTAGACTTAGAGACTTGATGAATGAATTTAACTTAAAACAGTATCTAGAATAACTAACTAGAGTAACAAGCTCTTCATCCACACTGATAGGTAGTGTGTTTATCCAGTGTGGATCCAGAGTAACGTCCTGGTTTATCCAATGGACATCTTGGTTTTAAAGCGAAGTCACTGACTCCGCGTTTGACCACTACAAGTATGGCGACACAAAGATGAGACACCCTATTGGGGAGCGCTGAGCAGCCTGACTCCAACAAATCCTTCAGAAAAACCTAACTAAAACAATATAAAACAATAAAAATTGGTCGGTAGCGTAGTTGGTTCAATCCCAGCTTCATGTGCTAAAGGTTCTCAGTTCGATCCCAATCAGAATCAATACATTTTGAGAAGGATCAGCTGATAATCACCGGCTGTTCATTTGTCATTGGGATATTAATTAATGACACTTTCCAAGAAATAGTCGGCCTTAGTTTGTAACAATGACTACATTCGCTCATCTACACTCATCTCACTCAATCAAAATCCATATTCGCCCATATCTTGACGATTGGCGTCTTATGAATAAATAAATAAAATAATATCAATGGGTCAGTAGTATGGAAGTGTATTATCACTGATTTTATAAACCCACAGTTTTTGAAAGAAAGTAATAATATAATCATGGTTATTTCGTAAAACTACCTCGCTGTAAACTTCAGAGGTTGGTCAAATGAATCAACATCATTGTTTCCTTATGCTTTCTAAGAAATAAGTATGATTTTTATTTGAAATCTTCATTTATAAAATCCAAAAAACATTGTACTCACTCATGAGGGAATCTTCAAATTCAAATAACATATTTTGATGAAATTTGGAGAGTTATTTTTGTGTCATAGAGAATGATTTTTCGAAATTGCATTTCTAAAAGGTAGAAACAGCCCCTCAACATTTCCTTTTTCCATTAGAGCAACATTGAATTCATTTAGATGAATAATTTATTTCGAACAGCTAATACAACAAACATAAATCTGACTCAGTGGCTTGGCCCAATTGTTTATTGTGCAATGTTTAAGGTAATTTCTTCTCTCTGACATGATTGCACTAGCTGCATGACCTCAAAGTATTCTTATAGTATTTTCTAGAGTATACAACTTTGTTTATCCATAATAATAGCACCATTTTTTTTATAAACAAAACCCAGATTCATCTTTTTGGACCGATCCCTTACTAATAGAGTGTGACGGCCATGGTATTGACTCACCCACACACCTACAGTCATACATTACATTACCACCGTATGATACGTGTGGTGTGAAAAGACTCCGTGGAATCTTAGCTATAAACTCTACTTTATAAACATAAGATCGAGTCCAAAGTATAAATTGTAAATTAATTTAATAAAGAATGTTAAAAATCATTCATTATTCCTTGAAAACTGTCTGATATGCTTTAAAAAATTTTATAAAAATGAGAAATAAAACAAAAAAATATTTTAAAATATTTTAGTTTTTACACTAAAACTTGTTCGAGATTTTGTTTAGAAAATTCCAGTTTCCTTTTTATAAAAACAAATGTTAAAGTATTTAGATTTTATGAAAAAATCTAAAAATGGACTATGTATTTCTGAGCAGCGTTACGTGTGAATGTGTTTTGAAAAAAGGGTGTTCATAATGGTCTAGTAAACCCAACAAACACATAAGACCAGTAGAAGGGGCATATCTTATAATATATAACTTATAATATAATATTAATATCTTATAATATAATATATATAAAAATATCTTATAACGGACGTTCACTGAAGGTCAAACTTGAGAACTGCTTGTCTAGAGAATTTCCTGCCACCTCGGGTGTCCCACAAGGGCCCAAACTAGGCCCTATTCTTTTTAACCTGTGTGTCAACGACGTCATCAGCCACTTGTCATCCAAATATCTCCTCTTTGCAGACGACCTGAAGGCAATTCAAAGAAATCTATACTTATGAAGACTGCCTCACTCTCCTACATGATCCTCACTTCATTGCTGAATGGTGTGATAACAATAAGATGGTTATCAATTCAGCCAAATGCCTTGTAATCACCTTCTGTCGTCTGAAGAATCCATTTGTTTTCAATTACACTGTAGTCGGCAATATCAAACGAGTGACCTCAGTAAACGACCTTGGAGTTAATTTGTCTGCAAATTTGTCACCTGAAACACACATTAATAATGTTTGCTTGAAAGCAAACCAAATGTTGGTATTCATTTTTCGTATATAGTTGACCCACCCGCCCACCCATACACGCACAGATGTATTGACCCACCCGCCCACCCATACACGCACAGTGTACCCATACACATACAGCCTCAAGGTAGGTGAAGCCGTCTTTTTTTTCTTTTTTTTTAAGATGTAAAAGACAGAAATGTGCTTTTCAAACTGAAAGTTGTAATGTACCCTCCAAGAATAAAAAGCTTTAATTTTACTTCTGATTGGGGCATAGTTTTAAAACGTTACGTGAATATACACTAGTAGTTGTTGAAGATAACAGTACTGTAGTGTTGCGATGTCATAAAAAAGTGAACTGCAAACGTTTAAAATATTTGTTAAAAGTTTTAATTTTTTGGGAGTTTCAAAAGTCAGTTTGTTATTACATGTACATTTTTTTTATTATATTATTTTTTATTTATTTTTTGTTTATCAGAGACATGTTCAGTGTAGTTGAACCTTCTTAAAAAAGGAAAGGAACAAAAACCATAATCGAAGAAATTCTTGAAGAACTTGATTTTTTTTTATTACATCAAGGACATTTTTACGATTCTAAAAAACTACACACAAATTTACCACAAGGTGATTAAATCTGATTAAGCTTTCCGAAATGAGTGGTAACTTACATTAGCGATAACTTAGTTAGGGATGCGTGGATAATAATTAATTAAAACGTACAGGAGGAAGAAACAGGTTCCACTAACTGCTTTGTAAACATTGGTAAAAACTACAAGATCCTCTACAGTCACAGTCTGTCCTGGTACTCTCATTCTTTATGCCCTACTGACTTCCGTGAAGTACAAAGTCGTAATAACTTACTGACTCATATCCTTTAATCCCTAGGGGGGACGTAGGGCTGAAACTTAGAGCCTCCACCGGACTCTGTTCTGTGCCAAACACTTTTTATCTCCCCCAGGTCTTCCCTTCTTCCTGAATTTCTCTTTCCACTGTCCTTTGCCACGTCTATTTGGGTTTCCCTCTCTTCATTTTCCCTTGCGGGTTCCAGTCTTGCACTTATGGTGTTTATAGGTTTCCTCAGAGTGTGCCCTATCCAACCATACTTCCTTTTCTTTATCGTCTCCCCAACAGGATCTTGGTTATATATATGTCACAACTCAGCGTTTGAAATAATGTTAGGACAGTACATTTTTAGAATTCTTCCAAAACGTTTATTGATCAAAACTTGTAATTTATTTACTATGGGTTTAGTAATTGTTCAGGTTTGGCATCCGTATAAAAGAACGTATTTCACATTACTATTAAAAAGGTTAAATTTTGTTTTATTTTTGTTTTTGGTGTTACAAAATCGTAATGAACTCAACAAATTCAGCTAGATACAACGGTCCACTGTCGGCGCAGAAATTGAGTGTACTCGAGCTGTCTGTTTACGAAGAAACTATATCAATTTGAATTGATCATTTCAAAGTAATTTTAAATTTATTCAAATACATTTTAAAACATTTTATTTACTTACGCTTATAGAAGTAATGTATCGTGACAATACATTTCAAAAGGATTACAACGTGGCTAAGTAATTCATTTTACGAAATCTAAAACCAAGATAACCTTGTTTCAGGAAATTAATAAGAACTTTTTTTCTTGGGAAGTTAAAATTCTGAAATGTATAAAACTTCTAGAAAACATTCTTATCAAGCACGCATTAAAATATAAATGCGGTACATTTACGGATTCATTAGTAATAAAATTGTAAAGTTGATTCACAGTAAAAGTTTCGGTACTTTTTTATTCCAACTATGATTAAAATTATGAAAATTTATAATACAATTTTAAAATGTATATGTCATAACGCGTCATTAAAAAGATGAAAAAATGGTGTGATTAGATTTTTCATGTGCCTCTTAGTTCTTAGTAAACAACTTTCAAACTGAGGTACACATAATTTCTGCACCGACAATAAAAGACAAATCTATGCCAACTATATTTTTGAAACTAGGAATTACTTCTAGAAGAACTGAAACAGACTACAATCTATCCGATTTTTAAATATGGGGATTCTAATATGCCATGAAACTGGCGAACAGCTGCAATTATTTCAATGATTTAAAAAATTTACTAGCGTGTCTTTGCAAATAGATTATTACAAGTTTTGTTTCATTGCAATATTTTGTGAAGTGATCAATACGGGTTTGTTAAAGGAAGGGATACGACTGATGCTGTCGTTGACTTCATAACGATTATTGTATTGAATAAAAAATAAAAAACAGTGAGAGAATTATTTTTGAGGTTGTGTGACACAGAGGGCTTTACAGCCTCGTTGTGTGATACAGCGGGCTTTATAGCCTCGTTGTGTGACACAGAGGGCTTTACAGTCTCAACTTTACCTCTTGAAGAAGAAATAAAGATATTTTTCGTTTCATTTATTTTTATATTTACATAAGGATTACTTAGATCACAAAATACCATGTATAAAATCAATTGTTTGATTAAACTATAAATTGTCTCGAAGGGGAATTTCCGTCATTGTATAGTTTCTATTTTTTTAAAGCATAAATGATATATTTTTATAGCATGCTTAAGAAAATAAAAGCTTAAAATGTTGTTTACTTTAAGAGTCTGCAGAGGCTGTCGGCCATGTTGATTTTAGCCCCATATGAACAATGTTATTTACGAATCCATATGTTTTCGTTATTTATTGACCAAGAGTTGTGTATGAGGTGTCATTTTACAACGTTATCATATTGCGTATTGGATTTGCTTTTGATATTTTGGATACATATGCCTAGTTTTTAAAAATAGGTGAAAATAAAAACTTTAAACTAATTTTTTTTATAACGCTAATAATTTTTAAAACAATTCCAACATGCAATTTCATTCTTGACTAAATGCAATTTGTTTGGGAAGATCCGTTTAAAAATAACTGTTTAGTTTGGATACGCGTGATCGTATGTCCGGTTTGAAAATAACATTGTTCTTATACGATTAAAACAAATATGGCCGACAGCCTCTGCAGACTCTTAATCGATTCATGCTCTGCAACACCAGCTGGGTTGGAGCAATGTAAACAGTTGCAGCCACTTCTGACCCAATTATCTGCTTACCGGTCCTGTCAAAATGAGTCCGTTTGACGCAACCTGTCAGCAATAGTCCTAATGTCTATTGCTGAGCATGTGGGTCATTAAAGAAACTGGTTGAACCCTTCGTCCGCCTTGTCTTTGCCAATTGCCGTCCAGGGACTGTGAAGGCCACAGTTTTGGCAGTTATCTAGTCCCCTCCCAGCACTCGTGTACGCCCACTTCACAGACCGCTGGACGAGTTCTCGATCCCCTCGCAACCGTATATCAGGCAAGTTGTTTTTTCTTTATATTCGTAAATGTTGTGTTTACATCTTGTTGTTTGTGTTCATACTTTTTTTGTGAAAAAAAAACACAGTGAGTGATAATAAACAAGTTAGGTGGTGTATATTTAAAACATGTATTAAGTTAATTTATGTTGAATTGTTAGGATAAATTATTAATGACTTTTATAACCCGTTAGTATATATTTTATCGTGCCTTAACGTAATTAATGACTATTCTGGCTAGCGCCCAATTGACTCAACACCACTTGATTTCAGCAATATTTTATCCCAACACAAATTGCTAATCCAATGCAAAAACTGAATATACTGCAAATAATCCGTTTTATAATGATTAAATAATAACAACGACGCATTTTTGTATGGCAGTTTAATTTATTTCAATTTTGTTTACAGATTGCATGATTTTAGTAGTTTATAAATTCGGATTGAAAATTTAAAAATATAAGTTTAATCGTGTTTTATATACATACATAAAAAAATTAATGAATTGTCCTGTATGAGTATGCAAAAGTGCTTACACGTTTTAGACGTAAGGTGCACATAACACACAATAATTTTTCAAAAGCAATTTCACGCAATTCTTGGAGGTCTTAATTGTTGTGTTTGCTAGCTATCTCAAATAAATATGTTATATGAGGCATGTTTTCTAATAAATAAACAAGGCTATATTTATGTTGTCTCTATAATGAAAACAATTAAAATAAGATAGTAGCAATAATAATACCTTTAACATTACTGTACCTCAAGAATGGATTTTGTTATTAAAACTCCCTAATTTACATCTTACTGACTAAATATGTATAACTTATTTTAATTGTTTATTTAACAACTTATATATTTGAATATATCATTTACTTTCTTTTAAAAGCGTCAAATCATTCAAATTCCAAGCATAAAGTGTACTTTTTAATTTAGTTAGAGAAATATATCTTATCGGCTGAGCGAGTTTTGGTATGTCACAACTGTTATATATTTAATTAGAAACTTCGGCCGTCATTGACAACTTGCCTTTAACGTTTTAATCGGATCTGTTCAATCTTGGATGGCTACTGGTCAGTAATATTCAAATGGAAAATCATAAATCACATATAAATATGTCAAATATGTGTCACAAAAAATGTGTCCTGGCTGTTAATTTTCTGATTCTACGCCTAATTAAGATGAAAAGAAAGGGTATTTTTTTGTCAAATTCCGCTGTATTTAAAGTCTATCTGTATTTTGCATTTTTATAAACAATTTTAATAACTTAAGAACGGTAAGACCGACTGACATACATTTTGCCCATCTTTAAATCAAATTACTGAGCGTACAAAAATTAACATTTTGATGTTTTTTTTATTGTTTAAATGCTTTTTTTACAAGATATTTTGATTTTAAAATGTTGAATAGCCACCATTTTGAAGTGACTAAGGGTTAATAGATATTTTTTGCTGTTTATTAATGGTTATGTAAAGAAATATAAATATTTTAAGTCAGTTGGTCAAACCATTCTTGAGTTATTAATTTTGTTGTTGTTGTAAAAAACAACAAAAAAACAAAACAAAAAACAACAAAAAAAAAGGTAGACACTGAATGGAGTAGAATTCTAAAAACTTATACCCTTTTGCTCTTCATTAGGTGTAGAATCCGAAAAAAAACTGTTTGTGGCACACTGAATATATTTGTAATTTATGTTACAGGGAAGCGTCAGTCTTAACGACCACAATGTATAAGATACATTCGATCTGCGGGACAAAAGTCAGATAGTATTGCTCAAACTGTTGATTGATTTCGATTCTATGAAATATAAAAAAAGTCATATCAAAAATATATAACTTTTTAATATATTTTTCCAAATTTCGAGTTGGGCCTCTTAAATAGTTACAGCGGTTTGTTGTATATTCTGTTAGACAGACAATATACTTTTTATCACTTTATTAGTCCATCAAGTTGGTGTTAGGATGTCGTATTGTTTGGATGAATACACTACTTTCATATGTGTAAGTAAATTTGGTGAATTGAAATCAATTTAAAATAACTTTAAACTAAGAAATTTTAATTGATTTAAATGAGTAAAAAAATCACTGCATTTATTTAAATATGTGAAAGCAATGTATTGTAACTATACACGTCATAAGGGTTACAACAAGACCAATTAATTAATTTTACGACTTCTATAAGCCAAGAAAACAATGTTTCAGGGAATTGGTAAGAACTTTTTTTCTTTAAAAGTTAAAATTCTAAAATCAATCAAACTTACAGAAAACATTCCTATCTATTTGTTATTAAAATATAAATGCCATATTAACGGATTTTTTGGTAATACCTGTATAAACTTCATGTACAGTGAAAAGTAGTTGAAATTCAGGTACTTTTCTTGTTCCAACTAGGATAAAAAATATTTAACATTTAATATAATTTTGATGTTCATATGTCATAACGTACAATTAAACGAGGAAAACAATGGTGTGATTAGAGTGTTCATAGACCTCTTAGTTCCTTAGAAAACAGCCTTCATTCTCGTGTGCAAATAATTTCTACGCCGACAGTATGTGATAGAAGCAATGTTTGTTTTAATCGCAAAATTGTTTTTATGACTTAGAGTAAGAAATTCGTTTTTTCAAACATGTAAATAGAATTTGTTTAGTTTACTTATGGGTTAGAGTGATTAACTTAATTAAGGAATATAAGATTAAACAAAATTAATTGATAACAAATACAAAATACGTTTAATTTAAATTATATTTTGTAGTTATATTTTTGAAGGCAATAAACGGATGTTGAAATATAAGAGATTACAAACAATGTGCAATCTTCTACGATGTACTTCCAATCTTGTATTCCACATCTAATGACCCCAAACAGTATATTTGTTGTGTATTCTAGATGTACGAGGATGGGGGACGCCAGTGGACAAGACATCAACTCCCTCGCCATCCCCCCGCCGTCCGAGAGGAAGTGGGTAGTGAAGGACAAGTGTTGGCTTGTCTTTGAGATGCTGTGGCTGCTGATCCTCATCCCCCCCTACTATCTCCTGACTCTGTTCCGAGTAATATGTCCGCCACGGGAGAAGTCTCTCAAAGGACAAGTAGTACTTGTAGGTACAGATCTATCTATAAATACGAAAATAAACTGTAAGGAATTCAGATAAATTGTATAATTTATAGTGAATTTAGGGTTAGATTAAATAATTGAAACTCTATACTCCGGATGTTGTGTAGGGAAGAGAATTGAGAATGAGGTTTGTCAGTTAGCTGAAAATCAGACCAATACTACGTGGTTCGGATTCCATGTAAAGCTGTAGGTCCCTCAGTTACCCTGGATAATGGGCTATTCATAAATGGCTCTTTCTAATTTTCTAAAGGAACTGTCAACCTCAGTTTCAAGTAAAATACAACCATCACACTCATTCGCTCCTTATTTCGCCCCATATATCTACTATTGGCGCCTTAATGAGTAGGTCTAATAAATAATAAAAATGCATTCAAAATAAGAATTGTAATTGACAAAATGTAGTAACCTGTTAAAATGTCAACGTAACGACATTTCGAATTGTATATAATAATGAACAAAGTCATATGATCATAGAGTTTTAAAACAATACCTACCTTAAATTAAAGCAGTTGAGAAGAGTTTTTTTTTTTTTTAACCAATATTACATTAAAAGTTTTTACAAAGGTATTTCTTATAAATTATAAACCGTTTTCAATGGAATTGATAGAAGTTTAAATTGTTAGGGATTAGTTCGCTAGCAACGGACTGATAATAAATTGAGTCTTTGGTAAAAAAAAATAGTACTTTTTATATTTGTACTATTCAACTTCTTTGCGATATGCAATACAACGGCAATGTGGTGTAGTTGTGCGGTCCGGTTACTTGGAGCGCTAGCGTCGTGCGGGGCAAATGGGGCAATGGGAGTGTCGTAACAGTATGTTATGAGTCTGTTTTATTGTAGGTTCGAAATTGTAGAATGTATAGAAGTAGTGCGTCGTTATAACTTACATCACAGATCTCATATAGACAAATTTAGGCGAATATGTTATGTAAGATGCCAATTGTATGTTACTTAAAAACATGTGGTCAATATTAGACCACTGGCACTATAAATCAAAAGGCTCTAACGGAGTTACAGTCATTATAGAGATCTAGTAGTGACATTTTGAGTCGCTCTACTGACCTGTTGCTTCAGGTGCTCCCGAGGTTGATGAAAGAGACAGAATTCGTGGACCTGCTTCTAAACTGGATACAGATCACGAGAGATAATTTTGTAACTGAATAAAAATAACAAAATTTACTATTTTTTAATAACTAGTTTTAAATTTTATGTTATGCTAAATTTATTGTTTAAAGAAATCTTATCACACAAATTGTAACAAAAGTAACAGTTATCATACAAATTTCATGAATACGTCAAGTGGTTTAAAAAGAAAGAAAGAACGTAGTAGTGTGGGTTATATTGCTCCAAAACCAAAATTAACAAATATTTTGCAAAATCCCTTTTTTATTTGTAGTCAAAAATTTGCCCATTTTGGTTTACGATGCAGTTGGGGTATTAATGCTAATCTATGTGTGTATTATTTATGTATGTAATTATAACCAATCTTCAATTTGAATTTTCCTCCCAACAATGAGTTTTTTCCGTACGGTCCGTACACGTACAGTGGTATTCATCCACCCACCCACCCGTACACGTACATTGTTATTTATTATATTCTACAACGTTTAAGTAGATTCTGTGCATGTTAACCTTCAATTTAATACATGTTTATGTTTTTAAACAGTAAGTATACTACAAAAAAACAGGGATTTCGGGGTCCTGGGCTACACATAATTTTATTTATAGTTGCGTCACTTAGTCCATAATATATTGCCACCGAATCAAATGTTAGATAGTTTAAAACTCAGTTAAAAGATTTTTCTCACTTAAACACATTGAGTTATATAAAATCTTCTAATAAAAATAGTCCATGAAAGCACTTATGTTTACGTCGTCTTAACCCTTCTGATGGTGAACAATAAATGATCTGCAAACTCTAGAGTGGTTGGACTCTACTCATTCAAGAAACCTGCATTACTTCGTAGTACTCTATAACTATGGACCGATAACTGATTGTATTGAAAAGAAAGTCACGATTTTGGTTAGATTTTATTATGTACAAATAACAATAGTGTTCGCAAGTCCAAAATTTAAACAGATCAAACAACAAAGTGGGTAAACGATCGCCGAAAACAAAACAAAAGATAATCAACTGCTTCTTTTTTAGGAGGATGTTTTATTAAAACTACGGCACAATCTAAACACTGGGAAATAAAAAATATTATGATTTTAAATTATATTTTAAAAGTACGTGGTTTTAAGAATCATAAATTTTCCCTTACTTTATTAGTATTATTTATTTATTTAATAATTTGACATTCACAGTACAGAAACGTTGTCTGTTAATTTTTATAATTTTTCTTATTAATGAGTTTCCTCAAGAGTGCCTCCAACTCGTTTCTTAATTCGGACCCTGCCCCCCCCCCCCCCGCCTTATTGTTTATGGACTCGTCCAAATGAAGTGTTTAGTGTCGTGTTTGCAAGAACCCTACAGAGAAGAAATAAACAGAGGTCGTTTTCTTATGGCCGCCACGAACGCAGTGGCAGTTATAAATATACGGCATTTCCACTCGTGTACATCTTTATGTATATTTAGTAATAATTACCACGTGAATCCTTGAGGATTTTGGGGTAAAAAAGCACTGACAAGGTGCTGGCCTTGCTATCACCATGGCAAACTGGAGAAATAACTAGACGACATACTAACTCGACACTTATTAACTTACTATTGAATACGACCTCTGTTTCTTTCTTCTCTGTGCAAGAGCACAAGATTTCATAGATATCCGACATGTCTGGGGTCCCGTTGTACTTCAGTAAGTTTCCAGTTTTTAAAGATCAGAGCTTTCTAAAAAATCTCTTCTCTTCAAATCTGACATCATTGGTGATTCTCACTATCCTAGACTCCAGTTTTCTAAGGGTCCAACTTAACTCTTCTAATTGACCTCTAAGGCATCCATCCCTTGTACGGTTTAGTTTCCTTGGAGCTCCATTTTGTACTATATTTCTTATCACGTCCTCAAATTACCATACTCATGTTTGGATTTACAATTCATTTCAGTTTGTTGGTAGATAACGGGAGCGGGCCGGGGGCTCGGCAGAGGGTTGGCCCTCCAGTGTGCCCGGGAAGGGTGCAGGGTGGCTGTGGTGGACGTCAACAAGGGGACTGCGACGGACACCGCCTCTGAGATCACAAAACTAGGAGGAATTGCCAAGGTCAGTAAGATAAGATTACATACTAAATTATGTCATTTACAATAATATGAATTTTAAATATGAGAGAGCAACAGGACTCAGGACTTTGTACCTGAATTATAGATATAGCAGATTCAAATCATGACCTTGACCTCGTAGTTCTATCAGTAATACTTCCTTTGTACTGTACTGGTCCTCCCCCTTACTCTACTCTGTCTGATATGTCCTCGCACACATCAGTAATCTATGGACAGTAATCTAAGGTTACAGAGGAGATCGACATTTCTTTAAAAAAATATGTCAATAAGAATTTAATTTACTATTCTAGATAGCTGGTTATCGGTGTTTTCTTTCTGTTCTTTTTAAAATGGTTATTATCTAATTTTGTTTGATACTTTTGAAATTGATTTTACCTTTAACATCCCTAGTGGTTGTTCTAAGGTCAATTAGTAAAATTCTATTTGAACTAAAATACAAATTAATTTCATATTTATTTATTTATTTTTATTTATTTATTCATAAGACGCCGATTGTCAAGATATGGGTGAATATGGATTTCGAATGAGTGTGATGAGTGTAGATGAGCGAATGTAGTCATTGTTACAAACTAAGGCCGACTATTTCTTAGAAAGTGTCATTAATAGCCCAATGACAAATGAACAGCCGGTGATTATAAGCTGATCCTTCTCAAAATGTATTGACTCTGATTGGGATCGAACTGACAACCTTTAGCACATGAAGCTGGGATTGAACCGACTACGCTACCGACCAATTATACACATTACCAACCTACAGATACAACAAAAATTTACTATAAAATGTCAGTCATTTAAACTTCGTTCACTGAACACTTCTCCCTGGCCATGTAGATGAATAATACCACTAACTTGTTATAACAGTCACGCTCTCTCGTTTTACGGTCATTACTCTGTTCCCCAGTAAATTACTACTTCTTGGTGTATGAGCTGCGGTAGACATGTTAAGATCTCACTTGTGCAATCAGCTGGCTGGTTCCTCTGACAGCTGACGTATTCTAAGGTCTTTGATAATGAAGTCTAAACTCATTGTTGTCATGAAGAAGAGCGTGACCAGTCAGGACATCGGTTGAATGAGAGTACAATAGAACTCCAACCATCCGAATCAATTAGGACCAAACCCTATTCGGATAGTTAAATTTTCAGATAATCAGGTTTTTTCTTAAAGCAGTCTATTATATTTAATTACTGCATGTAATTAAATGCATGTATGTTGAAATGGGATATAAAATAATATTTTAAAGGAGAAATGGCATTTATTATATAATTAATTACAGTTTAATTACTTATTACAGTGTACTACTATGTGTATTTACGTAGCATCCTGTAAACGAATATTAATGCTTGTCAAACATCTTAAGTTAAATATGCTCCATTTGTTTGACTGTCTACGCCGTTTTTTTGGTACCGTAGCCAGGTCGTGTCCGCTTGATAGAGGGAAGGACAATAGCGTGAGTAGACAATACATTATCCCTATCGCATTATGTTTGCTGGCAGAATTTGGATTTGTTCTTTTAAGACAGTGCTACAGTGTACAATATTTATTGAGGCATTTTATGTGTTATTTATTGTGGTACATATATGTATGATTTATCTTTCTAAGGATTAAAAACACAACTCTTTATCGTTGTATGTTTTTTTGATTGTAAGATTTCTATGACATTCTGAAAGCAATTAGGATAATCGGAGATTCGGATAGTTGGAGTTCGGATACTTGGAGTTCCATTGTACTACACATATTGCTTTATTCCCATCCAATTATAATGTCATTTTAGTTCGGCATAACACACTCTTTTGATCATTATCAAGTTGTGCAACTTCTAAAATGTTCCTTGCCTGGGAACTTGCGTGCAGAGTACGGATTGAGTAAGCCCCTTCACTCAGAGCATGCTAGCATTAATTGACTGAGAGTAACAATGGCAGAGGATGTTGTTACCAGGCGTACGTGGCCAACCTGGCCAAGGTCGAGGACGTGAGAGACTTGCAGGTCGCGGTGACCAAGGACCTTGGACCTGTCGACATCCTGGTGAACAACGCCGGGATACTGTACACATGTCCTCTGCTGGACGGACCGGAGGAGGAGATCAAAGCTGTCCTTAATGTCAACCTGGCCAGCCACTTTTGGGTAAGAGTTGGTTCAGGTTAATGTCAATATCGCAACATAGTTCGATTGTTTACCGACCACAATGGTCATCGAAAGTAAAATTGCGTTTATTCGAGTGTTATTAAAGAGTTGTTATCATTGTAACTAAATAGTAGGCTTTAAACAATGACAAATGAACAAGTAAAGGCATTCAATTTCCTAAGGGAGTCTAATACCCTGAGCCTTGAAGGTTATATGTTGGGAGAAACCAAAAACAAGAACAATTTGAAATGCTTGAAAGGTTATCACATAAAATCTATAAAATACTCATTTAGTTTGTGAAAACTTACAAATATTTGAATGAAAAACTAAGGACCTACAATTTCTTGAGTTCCTAAGTAAACTGAATGACATGAGCCTTGAAGGCTATACGTTGCGCAAGACAAAATAAAAGAATATTATGAATATTTTGAAATTCGACATATAAAACTCATAAAATACTCATTTTGTTTGTGAGAGCTCAACATTTGGGTAGAAATTAGTTTCCCAAAATGTCCAAGACAGAAAACTTGTGAGAATTAATGGATCTTTTTGAGATGATTTTTTTCTGATAAGTTACTCTTTTACTGGGGCTATATTCAATTTCAAACCCCATTTTTATGTTAATGACTCAACTTCGGTTCAATTAATTCAAAAACCTTCTTCCTTTTTCTAGTACAGACGATACTGTTCTCTGTTATATAGCTGGCGATTGGGTCCCAACGCCCAAACAATGACGTAATAAATTTAAGAAATAGCAACAAAATAACACCATACAAAATCCATTGACTTGATTTTCAGTAAGTGTGTTTCAGACATTGAGGGCGTTCTTGCCGTCGATGAGAGAACGTAACTCTGGTCACGTTGTGGCCATATCGTCCGTGGCCGGCCTAACTGGCGTGGCCCACACTACAGCCTACTCGGCCACAAAGTTTGGAGTGAGAGGTAAGAAAGTGTCAGTTTGTTCCAGTAACAATCTCTTTCCAACGCAATCTAAACACTACTCAACAGCGTGGTTTGCTTAGGTTCCGTTAAAAGAAAAAAGCGAAGTCACTGTCAAAAACCTTATTTTTTATTGTTTTATAAAAGCTATAAATACAAATGTATATAGAGGTGATTTGTATATACTGATAAAAGGCAAAGCTCTCACTCAGGCATCAAGAGCCCTCTCCAACTTCCCAATACGCTGGAGAGGTAAAATTTGTCATGCATGTTCTTAGGACCTCAAGCAGGAAAAGCAATGCTCTTATCATACTAGGACCTCAGGGCCACATCACTAGGTTTAAATATTTGTTCTCGTGTTATTCTTAAAAGAAAGATGACTGTTTATTTCAAAACTTAAATTTAACAGTGGATTTAACGATGTCACAACCCAGCAGTGTTGTCAGGTAGCAACGCAAATTCAACAAGCTACTGTGAATAAATTTGAGGATTTTCTTCATTCTTAAAACTAATATATGTTGCCAGGTTTATTATTTGAACGCAATAAAGTAGTGGTAGTGAAGTAAGGACACTCAGGTGGTTTTCCAATATTACACGAAGATCCATCACGTACGTCATGTCTACTTCATAACGCCCCCTTTTCTTTATCTTCGCTTCATTTGCATTTCTAAAAAAGATCATTTGCAGATATTGGTGCATGCATCATATCTACGCAATTTGCTGGTCGCAAGGCTCTGGAATTATAGTTTGGAAATCATGGTAATCACTTAGCAGAATGTTACATGTACAGAGACCGTTCTATAGTGAATCCAGACTTACTTTTTCTCCTATGGGAGAAAGCAAGAATTAAAACAACAGAAGTGAGATTATATCCTTTATTACAATGCAGACTTTCACACTGGTCGGATGGAACACTGGCAGTAGAGCTAGTTGTATAAATGTTCTCTTCACATTCGTCAGGTAATATATCCTTGCCCAGTGATGTCAAAATATCTCAAAATTATGAACCAAGGGTTTCACAACGTTCGACGTGGCAACATGGCATGAATATTCAGCAGTCTTATTTAGTGCAACCGACTGTAGTAGACCTTTTATGCGGGTCAAATTTTTCCTCTAACTTAAAAGAATATTATTATTTTGCTTCAGTTTTGTGATGTATAGGATAATTTTGATTTTGAGAATTCAAACCAATATGTATTATGCTTTAGTCAGGATTTTTTTCTGGGACCTCAAAGCGTGATGTAGTCATACTGAGGTGTAGTTTTTTTAGTAGTGTCTGGGGATCTAAGACTTCCATGCCTTGGAATAATGCCCTGTTTATATTACTGTAGTGGTTTTCCACAGTTCATCAATAACATCATATTAAAATACATGTTGTTGTTGAGCATGTTTTTGTTATGTACGATTGAGATAAAGCTATGCTTTCTGTAAATATTAAATATGTTCTACCACAGATAAACAAACAGAGGACGCTTTCTAATACCTGCAGCGAACGCCTCGTTGCCATTTACAAGTAGATTACAGATAACGTTTATCTTAATAAATCTGACGAAATAATTACTAAATGTTATCCTTCAGGATTTGGGGGAATAAAGTGAGGGACTGTGCCACTTTCACCCCCATGGTGCTGGAGTATTAACTTCTCGACATTCATTCTGCACACTATTGTTCGCGAACTCTGTCTATTTCTTCTCTGTGGTTGTGTCTTATTACGCACTTGACTTACCGTAAACTATTTATTCTCAATCACAAACGTTGAGACAACTAAAGTATTCATTTATTTCAAAATCAAATTATGATTACTTAAGAAAACTAGAATTTCAAACAATCTTGAGTAGTGGAAAGTGGAAGTATTGCTAATATTACCGAAAAGGTAAATGAAGTCGTAGACGATCAGATAAAAAATTAAAAGTCTTGTTATAAATTTTGATTCGGAATAAATACACTATCTCATTATGACTATATGATTGTATAAAGCATAATAAAAGTATAAATTATCATAATTATGTTCATGAACAGATAATAAACGAATTACAAAAAAGGATCATGCGAAGATTTCCAAGCAGGGAACCTAACTCTGGCAAAGAAACTGTTGGTAAAGTTTACTTAGCTTCGCAAACACGTCGAGGTTATACGAAATCCTCATGATGGAACTCTCGTGATAAGAATATTTAACAGTCGTTTGGACGCCAGTTAGTGTTTTATAGGCCTTAAAGGATCTGTGTGAAGGTCGAAGATACGTTGATCACGCGGAGAACAAAGTGCAATAACAAGCGTTTAGAAACACGTTAGACCGTTACCAAATCTGGCACTTACGTGTCTCGTAAAAATGAAATAAAAAGGAATGTAATCCGAGTGCCGATGGTGCAACTGAAATAACTGGCCTCAGTAGAACGTGATCTTGAGTCTACTCCAGATATCCATATACCAGTAGTGGTCGAGGTGTAATTTGAAGCAAGATCTGGAAAGTATATATATAAATATATATATATACGTTGCTTATATATATATATATATATATATATATATATATATATATATATATAAATATATATATATATGCAAACTCTAATTAACCCTGGATCTGGACTGCAAGGATGTATTAATTTCGTATTCAAACATGACAAAATTCATATGCAGTCTGCCACAAATCTTGATTTTAATTTCGAAAAAATATAAACCACGGAGAGGCTTCAAAATATACTCTGACATGGTGGTCCTCATATTAATTGACTTTAATTTAGATAAGAGCAAACTAATGTAGAACAAATTGAAGTTTTTGGTGATGAACCTTTAATAATTTAGGTAGTATGATAGAAATGTGTATATTTTTTACTCACTGATTTATATGTACATTGTTTATTATAAAATAACTATCCAACAGTTCTTACTTCGCTACGGGGTGGTTATCTATGCTTGCTTACTCTCCCCTTCCTGGTTCTCTCTAAACCATCACATAAATATAAAAGCTCAGCTTGTTACCATTCTCCTAAATAACAAAGTTTTATGGTCTATAAAACCCTACAAGTCTACTTTAGGGTGACGCAAGGTAGGGCAATCATGTCAGAGTTAATAAAAATGACCTTAAAAATTTCATACTGTAATCCAAACAGCCAGCTTATGTTTCATGTTTGTTTTTTTCGTATCAGCTGTTTGAAACTATTGAATTGAAATAATACTAAAGTTACTCTCATGAAAAAAGAAAGTTTTGAGGGGCTGTTTGTATCCCTTAGAAATGGAATTTCGAACAATCCTGTCTTAGTAGATCCCTTCGATACTAAAGCTAACTTCCTTGAAGACTTTGTGTAAATCCGTTCGGTGGTTTTTGAGATTTCGTGATGAGTGAGTGAGTGAGTCTGTGGTATTATATATATTAACTGCCCAAAGACTAACTTTTTAATGTCTATACCAAATATTAAAGTGCGTGACTAAAAAAAAAATAATAATGTAGCTAAATATACTAATATTAGGGTTTAAACATTAGTAAGTGACACATTTTTGTTTATCAACTGTATCAAGTCTCTAGTCTTTATAATACTCATTGTTTATTTATTAAATGTCCCGACTTGACTCCAGAGCGCTCTTACAGCAAATGCTGGTACTACGTGGAGTTTGGGAAAGCTATAACCAATGGTGTGGCGATGTAAGCCACATGTTTCAGTCCTTTGAATTCACCTGTTTTATAACCTACTTGTGGTTTATAGTGAATCTTAGTGTGAGTAAACATGTTATGGTCTTGTTTATATTGTCTTTTATATTTTTATTTCAAATTGCTTATAGATTGTTCTTATAACATTATTTATAGACCATTCACTGTATTACTGAAACAATTAAAAGTACCTCTTCAAGAGGATTTTAATCACAAGTAATTACAGTCTGTCGTACGTCAAACGCAGTACTCTTGGCAACACCGTGCGTCAGAGCTTCACTCAAATGCCACTAGGCGCGCTGATTTCAATTCGGGAGAGTCATTAAATAAAATAGAACGATCAGCCTGTACTAACTGATGATACGTCATTTTATAGGGTTGATGGAAGCTCTCCGAGCTGAGCTTCAAGAGATCCCCAACAACAACGTCAAGACTACCACGGTGTTTCCCTACTTCGTGAACACCAGCGCCCACTACGTGGACACTTGGGATTTGAGGTTAGTCTATTTATAGATTTGGCAATCCGAGAAAGAAATGGTAAGAATGCAAATATATACATAAGTGTACATGTTTTAAATACTGTATTAAAAATAACTAACAATTTTCAGAATATTATGTATAATATTGTTTCAAAGTTATTCGTTGGCATTGGATCATTCATGATTGGCGAATTTGTTGGATATTTCCAACATTTACAAGTGTTTAAAAAAACAAACAACTTTTCGACAGAACTAAACTTCTGTCGTCTTCCGATCTTACTTACTACATTAATACAAATCAGTAACTAATACCTGTAGACGACAGAAGTTTGATACGTAAACGTTCAAAGTCAATAAGATCAAAGCCACCCTGATTTCCGGAAGTTATTTCCATCTGTCAGCTTTCCATCGGAGAAAATAACTGGAGATAATTCTAGGCCTATGTCAGTACTGAATGGATTTTCACAACTTACTGATGCTCTCATTACGTTATCCCTCCTGTAAAATAAAGATGCCAGAAATCATTTGTTCAGAACTTTAAACAATTTCTCTTCATAAATCCAATCATTCTATTGTAGGTAAGGATGGCAACGATATATCGATATATCAGTAAATACGTTTCGATATATCGATATATTTGTATCGATATTTTCTTTCGATAATATCGGCCATATCGATATTTTGGTGCGATATATCGTATCGATATTTTGGTGCGATATATCGTATCACTAAATATTGACGATCTTCTCCCTACTCAAAATCATCACGATTAAAAATATACACATTTAAATTGTCTCTTATGCGTACAAAACATGCATTGATATAATGATAACTTAAATACGTTTTTTAAGTGAACTTAAATGTAGTTTATTGTAGACTAGTGGATGGAACGGGTAAATGAAGTTGGGTGTGAGTTGACAACGGTAACTTGCAAATTATTATAACATTACTCTTTTATAATTAACATAATGATGAAAGGTGTAACTATTATTATTTTGAATTTTTTTCATTAAACCCCACAGATAACTTGCTTCGTGTAGATAATGTATCATTTTAACATTCAGTAGTTATTCTAAATAGTGACAGCTAAACATGAGTGTATTTTTGGACACAACATAAGAGTTAGTGCATAAATTTAAACAGAGAAATCATTTACAGTTCGATATATCGGTTGCCCGATACATCGATATATTTCATTCAATATTATATATCGATTTGCTATCCCTAAACCACTTTCTGATGGGTGAAAACTGTCGAGGGAGATCTGTTGTACGGAACTCGTTTACTAAATGTAGATTGTAGTTCCGAGTCATGAAACCAGAACTATCTAGCACGAAAGACTTTCAAGTAGGCATTCCTAATTAGGATTCATAATGCGCAATATGTACGTAAGTATGTGTCTACGAAGTAATTCCTTTCATTAACGATTAACCTGTTGGTGTTTGGTAAGGTCTGTTCGCAGATTTAACGCGAATTCGATAAAAATTGACACTAAATGCGTATAGTTTATACATTTTGGCAGAAATACAATACAAGAGATAAGTTTATTGTAGTCGTCACACAACACAAATTTATTGTAGTATAAGTACAATATCTACATATGTTATTATGGTGGTTTACCGATTCCGGTAAACACGTTTACCCATCTTAAAAAAGGAAACTACATAATTGCAAGACTACCACTAGAGTATCTTTTTCTTTCGTCCGTCCAAACACGTTCAAAGTTGTAGGAAACGGCTGACTTACGAAGTCTTTGAAATCCTGAGTAGAATGACTATAGGTCGAAAACTTACATTGCGTCTTTTTACCTTAATTAGCTTTCTGCTTGTACCAAACGAGTGTAAGTTTGGTACAAGCTTACCATGATAAGACATGATACCATATAATCAAGAGGTATTTTAAGTACAATTAATTAGCAAAGAATATTAAGATTATTAGACACCGTTGAAAGACTCTGTGGAGAGGAAGTTGTTATATCTTTCGGCGTTGGCGTACCCTATAATTGTCTCTAGCTGTGAACTAACTGTGCGAACAGTGAATCTGGGTTAGCTGATTTCTCTTGGTGGTACATTTTATTGCAGTCAATTTGGTAATAACTAAAAAGATAAGTAATATCCCAGAGGTGATTCAATTAATAACTATAAGATTTTCCAATTAATATTGTACTTATCGGTAGATTTAGGGCCATCTGTACTGTCTTTCAAAGTTGTGTCAACAAATGTATTACCTAGTGATGGTATTATGTATTAGTGTATTAGTGGTGGACACTTTTTTCACAAATCCATACATAAATTTAATAAGAGCTTCTTTTTTTAATGAAACGATTGCAGCACTAACCTAGTTGATAAAATATTTAGAAATTAAAACTATGATACATTAAAAAAAAAAAAAATACAATACAAAACTCGGCTTTTTTATTCAATCCTTTTTTATGTTTACCTTAACCTTGTTCATTCTAGTAAGGGAAATATAACAAATGTATCTTATCATTACCCTTTTTTTAATTTATAATTTACAATCTGTATGTGCCTCTAAACTATTCATAGTTTTTTATAAATCTAAACAAAATGAACATTGATTTAAGATATAGACAGTTTTTAAAACATGTATTAATTCTGAACAGTGTCTGTAATTTTGACATACTAAATAGTGCTTATAATATTGACACACTAAACAGCGCCTGTAATGTTAACACACTGAATAGTTCCTGCAATTTTAAATGAATAAACCGTGTTTGTAATGTTCACACACTGAACAGTGCTTTGTAATTTTGACAAACTGAACAGTGTCTGTAATTTGGTCACACTGAACAAAGCTTGTAATTTTGAAACATTGAACAGTACTTGTAATGTTGACACACTGAACAGTGCTTTGTAATTTTGACAAACTGAACAGTGTCTGTAATTTGGTCACACTGAACAGAGCTTGTAATTTTGAAATATTGAACAGTACTTGTAATGTTGACACACTGAACAGTGCTTTGTAATTTTGACAAACTGAACAGTGTCTGTAATTTGGTCACACTGAACAGAGCTTGTAATTTTGAAACATTTAACAGTACTTGTAATGTTGACACACTTAACAGTACTTGTAATGTTGATACACTGAACAGTGCTTTGTAATTTTGACAAACTGAACAGTGTCTGTAATTTGGTCACACTGAACAGAGCTTGTAATTTTGAAACATTTAACAGTACTTGTAATGTTGACACACTTAACAGTACTTGGAATGTTGACACACTGAACAGTGCTTTGTAATTTTGACAAACTGAACAGTGTCTGTAATTTGGTCACACTGAACAGAGCTTGTAATTTTGAAACATTGAACACTACTTGTAATGTTGACACACTGAACAATACCTATAATGTTGACACACTAAATAATAGCACTATTTCCACTCTGAATCTGAATGTAAGTCTTCATGTTATTTATGTTATATCCGGAAGTAATTTTTTCCCCAGTATTACAACTCTTTTAAAAACGTTAATTGAAAAATAATTATTAATTATAGGCCTGCAATATTATCTCCAGATCACAAAAACTTGCATATTGTTTTTTATTTCTATTTATTATATTGTTATGTTTAAACAATTAATTCTGTCTTTATTGCCTATCATGGGGTTTCCTTCGCCCCCAGGCTGCCACCCATCTCCACCGAACACGCTGTGCGAGCCATCATGGATGCTATTAAAAGAGATCAGGTGACGTCATCCGTGCCAGGGTTCTTCTGTACTCTCACGAACCTTAGCAGGTTGGTGTTCCCTTTATCTTCGTACGTTTGTTGTTTGTCATATGTTATTACAGTATATACAAATTTGACGATTAAATTAGACATCTGCTCGTCATCATATTTTTAATTTTTTTCCTGAAAAGAGGTTTTGAAAAAACGTGTCAGTAAGTTCCATTAAAAGACTCCGTATAAGGAATATTATAAAAAATAATTCCCAAATCGTTTGCAACCCGAGTCCCAGGATACGGGGGATCATCAACTGCAGTATGTGACCACATCTCATTAAACATGTTTGATCACAAATATTTTTTAAGTTTTTTTTATTAAAGATGTCACTCTTCTTATAAGTAATAGTGTTGAGGGAAATATTTTGAAAACTCTTTTTGAAGATATGACTGTCTAAAATGGGTACTTTAACCTTTCTATTTACGTAACTTATTAAGGATATATATTTTACTTAAGCTTTTGAGATAATAATGGACAAAAATAACCAGCGCAATGGAACGTAAATTAAAAAACTTTAAGTATAACCAATTATTTTTTAATAGATATAAAAATGGCGAATATATGTATACCATGCTGACAGCCAGCCGCTTCATGACATATCCTTCATATACTTATTTATCATGACATATCTTTCAAAGTAATTATTGATGGAGACGTATAGCTGTTCTTGTGTTCTTTCAATTTTAAGGGAAGAAAATTAGCCTATCATATTTTACTCGTAGCTAAGATAAAAATGATGATTCACTCAGTAAAATCGGTATTCAGTATTCTAATTTTTACTCGGTGGAGCAGTAGTTTTGGAACATGAATAGTACATTTACAAAGAAAAATTGGTAACAAGTATAGTTATACGCCTCCATATATACAGGGTGTAACTGAAACACTTGGACAAACTTCAGGAGGTTGTTCCTGAGGTAAAAAAAAAGAGTTCATATATATATATATCCTAATATGCACCGTTTTCTGTCTGTCTGGCCGTCTGTGGTTTTTACATTATAAATTTTTTCTCAGCAACTATTAAAGGTAGAGTGTTGAAATTTGGCGCATATGCTATAATAGTAGTTTTCTATTACAGAAAAAAAATTTAATCACCTGAAAATTTCAAAATGGCGGCTAGTTTAAAACTTTGACGTTCAATTCCATAAAAAAAAGTGATAAATTGTATTAAATTGAATTATAAAACTAACGATACCTTATTTATTGAAAACAATCAAGAAATACATAATTGGTGGCATTTTCTTTAATCTAGTTATAGGTAATGTGTAATAGGTATATAATTTGAAGAAGCTCAACAACATTGAATATATGTAATCTGTCAAACTGTTTATATGTACTTATGTCTTTTGTCTCTGGAGTGTCTCTGCTTTGGGGCAAACTTCTGTTTGATCTGCCACAAGTACGAACGTTAGCGCATACGTCCTCGCCTTTGCTCCGGATGATGAGAACTTATAATATGATGCTTTCGGGTGGAGGGAAAATGGATTTTTTTGTGATTCCATTAATATGCTTAAAGAAAAATGTGAAATGTACCTGGAAACACAATTTTTATGAAAATAGACTTTTTTAATTTTTATTTGCAACGAGTCACTTTTTACGATAGAATTAAGTTTTTTAAACTTTTCTTTTCCTGTTCTGTAATATAAATCCTTAATTATTATTATTGTTCATGTTGTGTTGTGTTGTTTTTTTTTTTATTTTTTTTATTTTAAATATTTGATGCAAATTCATTTAAATTATGTTCTATAAATTATTACCTATTTATACCTATTAATCATTCATTGTATACCTGTCAACTATTTATTTTATATTAGTGTTATATTTTACATATTTATTATATTTGTTACCTATTTATTGCATATTTATTTATTAACTATTTATTGTATATTTATAAAATATTTATAAAGTTCTTGGGCCTTATAACTTGTAAATACTCGTATGTAATGCTTGTTTATTAATTTGTTTAATAGTGTGTAGACTGGCTGGTTCAATGAAATATTTATTGGGTTCAAAACGTTAAAATGTTTGCTTCAATGTAATTGGGTCTATGCCTGTATTGTTGCATGAAGTAAAATAAATAAATAATAAATAAATGTCATTCATATCAAGTGAAAGCCCAAAGATTGACTATTTTTATCTTAGAATAAATACAAAATATTACGCCTGGTCAGTATTAATTTAAATGTGCTCACTTACTTAGAAACGAATCAAAATGCAATGTTGAACCAAGCAGTAGTCATACAAAATACATGTGTACAAATTTGTAAATATTTGTTTTAGGATGCTACCCCAGCACTTGTATGATATGGCGCGTGGGATATTTTACACCAAACCTATTTTACCGAAAAAAGAAGAAATTGACTCCAGCCCGTCAAGATCATTGGCTAAAGCAATAGCAAAGCAAGAAGTTGGCGAATGTCTGAGAGGAAACGGTTCAAGTGATAATGTCCCTTTCCAGCTGGAGATAAGAAGTTAACATAAGATTGCTTTAAAAAAAAACATGTAAAAATTTGTAAATACAGAACTAACACTGCCCCAGTCAAATTTTTAACAACTAATGTTAATATGTAAAAAAAAATATGATTTAGCATTTTACAGATTTTGGCATGAATGAAAAACAGACCAATCCGTTGTTTTTTTACTTAGTGTGAAAAAATCGACCATAAAATAGATAAGTTTCCCTAATTCCAGTATGAGTAGGTGTCACTTTTTCATTCAATGTTATAATTAGTTGATGAACTGGTGTTTGATACAATCTTAATAAGCAAAAAAATATTTACGATAACAATAATACAGGGGGTAGGGCTCACGAGAAGGCTGCGCAGTAGACATGTGACGTCATTGGTGCAAAGAGTCGCCCACCAATACCAACCACCAGGCCGCGCGCTGTACAGCGTGTGTGTGTTGTTATTGTTATTACTTTCATTACTTTCAAATTATATAATTATTTTTATTTAATAAAAAACAAATCAATTATTTTTTACATTCGTTAGTTAACTACTTGATTTATTAATAATACATTAATGATGAGTGATAACATGTTAGAATAATAATTTATATGAATAAAAAAGTTAATATCAAATACAGTATTGGTCAAATCGAAATTCTGAGCAAAATTTGATATGCGTTTCAATGTTTTACGTGGCGAGGCTTGCTCCAGTGACGTAACTAGAGTGGGGAGGACATGCGCGTGAGCCCTACCGTCTTATTCTAGTTACCGTTATGAAAAGTGCATTTTGTTTATTTCAATGTGAAAGAATAAACGTGTTGTCCCATAATATAAATAAAAATCTTGTATATGTGCAATTTATATTTTGTAGTCAACGTAGTATACCTGAATTACCAAATATATTTTCAAATAATAACTAAAGTTATTCATTAATTAAAATTGAATCCTTATTTCCTTATGAGTGTCAAAAACTAAAAAAAAATAAATAAATAATTATATGGAACAAAACCCTTGGTTATAATCTCCAGGGAGTAATCATTATTTTATTATTTTTTTTTTTTAATTTCAAAAACTCAGAGGAGGAGAAGATTGGCCTGCCAGTCCTGAAACTTGATCCTTTTGAAGATGCAAAAAGTAACAACAAAATTAATCAAGCTTCATAACCGTAATTTTAAAGTTACAGAATATAACAAAAATTATCAATTCACATATATGTTCACATAAATGCTTAGTAGATTACATGAAAAATGCTTATAAAGCTATCACAATAATAAAAATAACAGTTTTTTGTTTATTTGCAATAATATAATTTGATAAATACTTATTTGAACATGATAAAAGGTAACATGAAGGCTCGACGGACTTGTATTATAGTTAACAAACCAAAAAGAATGTTTAGCATTTAAAATCAATGGCAGTTGAATTAATGTATGAAAGTCTTTTCATTTTTCTGTATATAATTTTGTAAAGGATGTCTCTTGTTGATGGCTTATGCAACAATTATTTTAGTAAAGCGCCATTTGTCGAAAAATTACAATTTTTACATAATTTGAAAGATCATGAAAGATACTAGTGGATCCACTTATTAAAATATCGATTCTTCAAATTAGCATTTTCCTAAAAAAAGTCATAAACCAAAACTCACTGCTTTTTATTACACCACTAGTCAATATTTAAAAAAATATCAAATTTTGCAAATTTTCAAACTATGAAAAAATCTAAAATTTTCCGACAAATCCTTCAAGTCACAGTGTTATACCACATTTAACAACTCCCTTCCGTTTCCATTCCACTGTGGTCTAACTTCTGCAGACTATCAGCACTTCTTGGCGCAAATAAAGTAATAAATAAAAAAATTTTTAATAATTTGGTGAATGAGATTAATAATTCATATAATAATCATTTTAAATTAATAATTGGAAACCACCGATCATTGGGTGAGCGAATTCTCAGATAATCGACGATAAGCGTGCCTCAATACTAAAGCAAATAAAAACATACATACTATAATCGATCTTTTGGATCTATCGAATACTTATTTGCGATACTTTATAAACGACAAAAGAAGTATCTTGAACTACAGTTGATAAATGTGTGGTTTGAAGAATATTTCTTTTATTTTTGTTAGCATCATTGGTATGTTTGGTGATTAACAAATAACACCTATGTTGCATTTAACTGCACTATACCTGGAGGAACTATTACTATACTTGTTATGCAAAAATAACTGTTATATAGCGTTAAATCGATAATAAAGTTAGAATTCTTCTGTAAGATTGTATCTTAATGTAGGTTCTTTAAGGTCGCAGTGTCGTTGGTCGGAAAGTTTCTTTCAATATTTATTTATGGGTGCCGTTTCGTTCCATAAAAATGATAAAAGATAAGTTTCTATTTCAACGATTCGGTCCATAATAATGATCGTATCGTAACACTTGAAGTGTAATTTGACATACGAAGAGCTGTTCAAATTTCCTATTTACGTTTTGCACAAACTTGAGTATTTTTACAATTTTTCTACAGTTAAATATGTGAAAATTTGAATATAATTATTGAGATTTTTAATTGATAAACTCATAATATTAGCTTACGGTCCACTAGATTTGACCTTACTAATCTCATAAAATAACTAATATAATCACTATGACTCATTATAATAACAAACACGAACCGTACAGTTGAAAGAGATCAGCGTGTTTAGCCTGCGACGGCAAGATTGTACAGTATGTCTACTGGCTTCCCAGGGGTGACTGCTGTTTAGAAACGGCCACCTAGTCGTATCTAGTAATGGTAACGATATATCATAAATATCGGTAAACATGTTTCGATACATTGATATATTAGCATCGACATTTTCTTTCGATAATATCGACCATATCGATATTTTGGTCCGATATATGCCTATCATACCCTAAATATTGACGTTATTCCCTCTCCTCAAGATCATCATAGTTTGAAAAAAAAAGACATTTAATTGCCTCTTATGCGTGCAGAACATGCATTGAAATAATAAAGTAACTTCTTTTAGTATTTACGTAAATATGTAGTGTAGTGAATTAATTTATTTAATTTTTAGGGCTTTTAATATGGCTAGTGGCATTTTTAAATGTGAAATCGAAACTAATAATATTATTACATTATTCTATTATAATTAACAATTAACATAGTAATTAAAGGTATAATTATGCATAAGTATTCATTATTCATCTCTAAGACGCCGATAGTAGAGATATGGACGAATATGACGGGTGAATGAGTGTGATGAGTGTAAATGAATGAGAGTGGTCATTGTTACTATCTATTCTTATTTGAATTTTTGTCATTCAACCCCACAGACCACAACTTGTTTCGTGTAGATAAATGTATTTAATGTTTACACTCAATAGGCTATTCTAAATAGTGACAGCAAAACATGTATTTTTGGTCGTGACATAAGAGTTACTGCATAATTTTAAACAGATAAATCATTTACAATTCGATATATCGGTTTCCCGATACATCGATATTTTTCTTTCGATATATCGTTGCTCTGCGATATATCGATATGTTGAAAATATTTGCCATCCCTAGTCGTATTTCAATTTTACTTGTAAATTTAGTTCTGCTTGAAATGCCGAATAATTAAACAAACCAAGTGACAGATAAAATATCCTGCCTTATGTAAACACTCGTCAAAGTGTCATAATTGTATTGGTAAGAAATGTTTGACTGATATTTTTGAAAAACTTATAGCAATGTCGTTTACAATGTTATATTTATGTTTAAAAAAATGCAAAACAAGTGAACGACGCATAACACAAATTTATAAACGTATAAGTACAATTGAATTAATTCTTTTGTGAATTTCTCTAGTTTGAGGAAGTTAAGCGTAGTTTACCGAAATCAATCACCGTAATATTTGTACATTTTGTATTTATATTGTATAGTAAATTTGTGTTGTGTAACTTTGTGTATTGTATTTCTACCAACACTTAATAAGCTGTATTTCTAGCTACTCAGATGTATTCCTTATCTTATCGTTCAATGATAACCTAGGTTAAATACAATCAAAACACTGAGCAAAAACAAACATTCCATTCGAGGTCGAATATTTTTCTTTTTAAACACAACTCAGCAGACGCACAGGCATGTACCTATGACTGCTGATTCCTTGGAGCCTAATATAATATTTAATTAACTTTAAGATTAGATTTTTTATATTACTCGTTTGTCAAACTTAACAATTAATTATGCTTGTTCTTTCTTTGTTAATTGTAGCCGATATAATTTATTTTGAATAAAACTTATTCATTCATTCAAGTGGCTTAAAACTAACTTCTACTATTTCACGCAATCCTAATTGAGAAAAAACCTTTGAAAAAATCTTTTTAAAAAAATACCTCTCTTAGTATTTATCTTAAAATACATAATCCAAAACCGATGTACGTAAGAATACATCATCACAGAATCTCACGAACTACGGAACAGTTTTGATGAAAATTGGGTGGAAATTTGTATAATAGAGGTCCAATAATTAAGTATATATTTTTTTAATTTCATTCGTAAAGGGTAGAAACAGCCCCTCAGCGTTTCCTTTTTTCACCATAAGAATAAAATTTGCATTAATTTAATTTAATGATTTATTTCAAACAGCTAATACAAAAAAATATATAAAAACGACACAAAAACTTGGCTAATTTGGTTTTCAATGTGAAATGTTTCAGGTAAATTCTATTAACTGGGACGTAATTGCACTACTTCGCAGCCCCCTAAAGTAGAATTATGGGTTTTCTAGACTATAAAACTTTGTTATACGAGAACGGCAGCAGGATGGGCTTTTATATTAACGTAATGGTTTTGAGATATCCATGGAGGGAAGAGTAAGCAAGCGTAGAGAACCACCCCGAAGTAAGGGTTGTCGGATAGTCTTAAAATATAAACACAGAGTTTATCTGTTATGTTGAGAGTCCGAAAAATAATGATAAAGGCATAATACTGATTCGTTAATAGCAAATTAATTGTTTCATATGCCAAATTAATTGTTCCATATGCCAAATTAATTCATGCATTACTATTTTAAAATTCACATTTAAAACTCTACAACTACAAACTAAGTGTTGTTTTCATTAGTTTGTTTTGTATAAACTTTATTTACAGAATTTACAATAAACATATTTTACGTATAAAGTTACTTGCTTTTTTGCATACTCAAAAGCAGTTTCTTTCTTTTTTTACATATTTATCTACAAATATAAAACGGATATGTAAATTTGCTGCATTAAAATTATTAATTTATTTATAAATTGTATTAAAAGTATTATTAATATTGAATTATATGTAAAAATAATGTTAGTAAAAAATTGCATGTCACGTGAACAGTCTTGCTGCATGTCACGTGAACAGTCGTGCTGCATGTCATATCGGTTCCGGCATGATGTCCTTAGTCTTCTTATC